>JAEKIV010000290.1:2731-96480 GCA_016801325.1 Hypholoma fasciculare
AAGACAACATTTATCCCTACCTAGAACATTGAAAAGCAGTACCCGAAGGTAATTTTATTCATGACCGAAACTTTTCACAGTGCACGCTGATTTGACGCTGATAGCTACATCACGACCGGGCCGAATGGCTCAATGAGCTCGGTTTGACGCGTGCGTTCAACTTTCTTTTTCTGTACCTCCATGTCCATCAAACCTCCATGACTGGCACCGAGTCATAACATTTGTTTTTAAAGAAGCTCCACTGTGGCCGGTTGGCGCCGAGGTCGAGCATCGTTCGCCCATCGCGTGTCGCTGCTTGCTCGAGGCTCTGCATGGGGTCGAGAGCTTCAGCTCACTGCCCTTATTCGCCTCTGCAGGCCTCTGCCTCTCGGTCGAACTTGGGTTGTACCATTGAAGCGCAGATTTCAGATTGCGATCACACTCGGAGGAAGTTGATCATTTACCTGTCTCTGCCTGTCTCTGCTGCTAGAGAAGACCCATTCCACAACAATGTGCATCTTTATTCGCACTGTAACGACATTTGGTGAGTATCACGAAAGCACTCAACTTCCTGTGGGATCTGATGATACGAAGCTTAAACACAGGATACTCCCACTAGAGCGCATCAACTGAGTGGCGGAGCTTCGCTTTCCCAAAGAATTCTGATCACTCGTTTTTTTGAATCCGGTTTGATTTGAATAAAATCCCCTTGGTTCTCAGCGCGCAGAACAATCAGCTCCAAACTTTCCATTTGATGGATCATATCGAACTTCGTCAGATCGTCGTCGCTGGTGGTACCATTCTCCTTGCGCTATTGGGCATCATCTACAGTAGGAGGCCTCAAGCCAAGGGCAAGAATCCTCCAGGCCCTCGAGGGCTCCCTATCCTCGGAAATGCGCTGCAGGTCCCTAATCAGGTCAGTTGCTCTCCTGTGTACGTTTCCCACATATGATTCCACATGGGTTCTCTAGCACCTTGCAGCGTACTTTCGCTCCCTACTGGAGACTTATGGCGGGCTCGTATCGTTGAACTTGGCAGGAACTGTGCGTGGTCTAATCCTTTCCGTGCTCATCTGTAGTAACATGACCTACGCTTCGATTTTTAGCCCATTGTCTTGATTGGCGACATTAAACTTGCGAAAGACATGCTCGAGAAGCGGTCAGTGAAGTTTTCAGCGCGGCCGAAGACGTATTACATCGTGCGTCGCAGTCCCCCCCCCCCAAACTGCACCGTCTTCCTCTACAACTCACATTGCAGGACACCTATATCGACCCCGACAAGATATATTGGGGCTTCCATGACCAGACTCCGGCATTTCATATTGCTCGAAAATTGACGGCCGGCGTCATGTCGTCTGTGCGCGCCGGTCTGACGGAGCCTCTCCAGCATGTCGAATCACTGCGAAGCATCCAACTGCTTTTGAGCGATGGTGGGAAAAACTGGCTTGCTCACATCAAGCGGTATGTTCAGTCTCCTTGGAGCGTGTGATATCTTCTTCATTGAGCCCGATAGAGTCCCTGCTAGCACCATCTTCGCCGCTGCGTTCGGCGTAGAGTATGATTCGCCGGACGTAAAGGAGGGAATACTTGTGCGTTGTACCCCCATCTCCGCCTTCAGTTCCCGCTTCCTACATCGCCGTCGTTGACAGGTTGTCGAGGAGCTTGCGAAGTTAGGTGCACCCACTGTAAGCATCGTCAACATATTTCCGTTCTTGGACTGGATACCTGGCCCGATGCCATGGCGCACTCGCGCGAGGGCACACCGGAAACGTGAAGATGAACTATACGACAGGCTTGTCCGTGGGGCCATTTCTGGGAAAAGCTCCGGTGTGGACACGTACGTAGTTTGGATGCCCTTAGAAAAACGCTCTGTTTAGCTCATAACTACAGGTGGGCGGCAGAGTTTGCAAGAGACGACAAACCGGAAGGAGACCAAAGGCGTTTCATGAACATATTCGCGGGGGTGAGTGCCATTCATTTTTCTCGAGGGCAGTGCCCCTAGGGTGATCATTCATTTATCTGCGCCGTTGTAATATTTACAGGCTGCCATTGATACTGTGAGCGGCCCTACTATTACTTCATTGATACGAGGGCCAATCCTAGGCCGTGAAGACGGAAATTGCTCTCCAGGCATTCATTCTAGCATGTGTCATGCAACCGGAGTGGATACACAAAGCCCAAAAGCAGCTTGATGACATCGTCGGGCCTGACCGTTTACCTACCTTCGCAGATCGGCCGCATCTGCCATATATCGAAGCTACTTTGCGTGGTTAGTGCATTGTGTCAATGGCCCGTAGCGCTTCTGTATTCATTTTCCTCAGAAATACTGCGTTGGCGTCCGGGGTCGCGGTTTGGCGTTCCCCATCTGTCAACTGCCGACGACGTTATCGAATACAACGGGGAGCAGTATTTCATTCCTTCGGGAACCACTGTCTTCGCCGTATCATGGTCAGTGCCAGTCAGATTGGACGTTTCGAGGATGGGATGTACTGAAATATGACTTAGGGCAATCGAACACGACCCGGTCAAATTCCCAGACCCCAACTCCTTTAATCCCGACAGGTTCCTCGACGACAAGGGCCAGCTGCGCTCGAATTATGAAACGAGCACATTTGGCTTCGGCCGCAGGAGTACGCATGCTTTACTTCTGTGACCAGTCGCTCCCTCGCATGGACTGACTTATTTATGCTCTCCTAACCAGTATGCCCCGGAATCCCCTTTGCGGAGCGAACAGTCTGGATAGAGATAGCCATGCTGCTGTGGACATTCAACATCCGCAAGGCAAAGGAACCCAGCGCAGAGACTGGACTTCCCTTCACTTACGATGATAGCGACGCTGCGTTCACTGGCGACGTGCGTATTTATCACCACTACGCAGCTGCTGAGGGCTGAAATCTTTAATGCCTCAATTCAGTTTACAAATGCACCGCATGCGTTTCCGGCGGTGTTTGAGCCGCGGTCTATACGCCGTGCGGAAGTGGTGCGGCGCGAGTGGGAAGAGTGCGAGAAAGACCTCATCGCTCTGTTGCCGGCAGCAAAGAGGTAGCCATAGAATCGAGGTTTTTGTTTCTTTTTTGGCACCTTTCTGGTCTAGTTGTTGTCCGTAATTATCATTGACGCGGAAGATAGACTTGAATACGATCGCGCCCTGCAGTCTAAGAGGTGTTGATTCTCGAAAAAGCAATTGGCGTTTGTGAAAATCCGAGGGCACGATTTTCCCGGTGAGGTACCCATATGGTAGCTAGTACAGACGGGCTTGGTTTCCGCACTTTTGTAGAGCTGGAGCCTCCGCAGTCCGATGGCACGTCGCCTACAGTACTTGAAGCTTGAAGGTCGGCATGCACGTGCGCGGAGGGTCCAAATCGGGCCGAAGCGTCCCCAGTTTGCTCATTTCCTTGAACCCATTTCTGCAGCACTCTCTACTGCCACTTACTCATTCTGGTGTTACTAGTGTCCACCATCGCCCAGAATTTTCTCACAGGATATTTCGGCATTCATTGGATTCGGGAGATCACTGTTTGTGGTACGTTGTGTACAAGTTATGTATCCGATTGTCTTCGTTCGAGGCTTTTGTTTAAATTTGGCGTATTACAGCTTGAATTTTGCAGTGCGACTCGATGTCCTCTCACCAATCAACAGTCGTCGGTATTGTCAATTGTAACGGCGGACCAATTATGCCAGCGAACAAGCATCGGGCTTTAATTTCCCACCGGAACAATCTTTGTCATTGCGTTTGCGTTGCACGTAGCAGTGTGCGCAACACGCCTACTTAACCCAACCAGGGCTAACTGTAGGATATGTACGAGCTAGTAGGTCCTCTTATTTGAACCTTTAGCTTTTTCATCCATCATTGTCACTGGCACTCCGCGTGTTGCTGCTTGCGTGAGACTCGGATTGGACTAAAGACCTTCTGAGATGCGATGACATTCGACATCGGAGGGCCGATAGACGTGAGTCCGACTTCGGTCCCCGCTACTACCGCGAGAGATGCGTCGGTCCACGGGAATTACGTAGATATTCGCATATCCCGCACCATGTATTCACTTACACCTGGAGTGCGCACCGACCTCCTGAGTGGGCCCAGATATAAATCCTAGGCACTCAAACACCGACTTGCAAACTCCCCGGGACCCCACGTTGCGCAAAACGACCAGTTATGGCTCTCTATTCGTTGGATAACGTCGAACTTCATCGGACTGCCCTCGCTGGTGGTATCATTCTCCTGGCTCTATTGGGCATCGTCTATATAGGCGCTCGACCCCAAGCTAAGGGCAAGAAACCTCCAGGCCCTCGAGGGCTTCCCATCCTCGGAAACGCACTGCAGGTCCCCAATCAGGCGAGTTTCTCTCCACATGCTGCTACGCGTTTAGGACTTCACATATTTTGTTTAGCACCTTGGAACGTACTTTCGCTCGCTACTGAACACTTATGGCGGACTTGTATCCTTAAATCTAGCAGGAACTGTGCGCAATTATCTTGCCAGTCCACGGGATGCTCACACTATTATGCCCAGTCCGTTATCTTGATTGGTGATATCAGACTTGCCAAAGAGGTCCTCGAGAAGCGGGCAGTAAAGTTCTCCGCACGCCCGAAGACGTATTATATTGTGCGTCACGGTTATCCCAACACGCCGTATTTCTCATCAAGCCGTGTCTCAGGAGAATTACATTGACCCCAACAAGATATACTGGCCTTTCCACGATCAAACGCCGACATTTCATGTTGCTCGAAAATTAACGGCAGGAGTCATGTCGTCTGTGCGCGCTGGTCTGACGGAACCTCTCCAACATTTCGAATCATTACGAAGCATCCAACTTCTCCTGAACGATGGTGGAAAGGACTGGCTTGACCATATAAATTTGTGCGTTCAATCTTCCTTAAAATATTCTGTTAATTTGGAAGTGGATAGGGTTCCTGCAAGTATCGCTCTTGCTGCTGCATTCGGTGTACAGCATGATTCACCGGACCTCAAGGAAGCTATATGTGTGCGTCGTGCATCTATTTCCCTTGTGGTCCCCGCTTCTTACATAGCAATCATTGACAGACCGTCAAAGAGCTTATGAAGTTGAGTGCGCCTACTGCAAGCATCATTAATATATTCCCGTTCTTGGACTGTATTCCTGGTCCAATTCCATGGCGAACGAGGGCAAGGGCGTATCGGAAACGTGACGAGGAGCTGTACGAAAGACTTGTCCGCGAGGCCGTGTCGGGAAAAAGCTCCGGTATGAACACGTACGCCAGCAAGTATTCTAGATGTCCTCAGAAATGAGTTGACGTTTCCGTACCGCAGATGGGCGGCAGAGTTTTCTAGAGATGACAAGCCTGAGGGGAACCAAAGCCACCTTATGAACGTGTTTGCAGGGGTGAGCAACACTCACTCTCCTCCAAGGCTTTGCACCGGGAGTAGCTACTCATTTATCTATGCCACCGTAAAACTCGCAGGCTGCCATTGAAACTGTGAGAGGCTACACTATCAATTTATCAATAAAGGCTAATGCTTTCTTTTGAAGGTGGAAACTACTCTGCAAACCTTTATTCTAGCATGCGTTATGCACCCGGAGTGGATACACGAAGCCCAGAAACAAATTGACGGCATCGTCGGGCCTGCCCGCTTGCCGTCCTTCGCTGATCGGCCGCGTCTACCATACATCGAGGCTGTGATCCGTGGTCAGTTTATTTTATTATTTGCAGATCACCATTCTCGGTATTCATTGGCTACAGAAACATTGCGTTGGCGTCCGGGGGGGCGATTTGGCTTCCCCCATCAGTCAACTGCCGACGACACTGTTGAATACAACGGGGAGCAGTACTTCATCCCTGCAGGATCCACTGTCTTCGGCGTAACATGGTCAGTCCCTGTCCACTTCAGACTACTAGGAATGGATATACCAGAATATGACTTACTAGGGCAATTGAACATGACCCGGCCAGATACACAGACCCCGACTCCTTCAATCCCGACAGGTTTATGGACGACATGGGCCAGCTGCGCTCAGACTACCAGACGAGCGCATTCGGCTTCGGCCGCAGGAGTACGTACAGTGATAGCCATGTTACTATGGACGTTCAACATACGCAAGGTAGACAAGCCTGGCGGAGAGCCTGGTTCTACGTTCTGTTATGACGACAGCGACGTTGGGTTTACGGGTGACGTGCGTGTATAAACCGTCATTGCTGTGCAGCTGCTGATGGCTAAAATTTCCGACATCACAATGCAGGTTACAAGCATGCCTCGTGAGTTTCCAGCAGTGTTCAAGCCGCGGTCTGCCCACCATGCAGAGGTAGCCCGGCGAGAATGGGAAGAATGCGAGAAGGATCTCAATGTTTTGTTGCCAGCGGCAAAGCGGTAGCCACGGAATTGATGTCAGTAAATTCATGAGGTTTGGTTAAACATTTCGCGTCCCAGACGTCAAGATTTGTTTAAACAAGTTACATAAAATGGTGTTTAAAATACATGAGCTCAAATTTTCTACAAGTAAGACTTGAGTAAGACAGTCAATTTTAAGTGATTTGAACGCTAAAGCTGCCGCGGAATAGGTAAGAAGGCGCAGCGACGGTGGACGACGAAGACATACATACTGAAAATCAAAGCTATGTGGTCTATTCAGAACTTGAAGTGCGCAGGAGATTTTTTTTTTAAAAAAAATGAGCGGGCTGCACCAAGGCTACACAAGTGTCCGCGACAACTCGAAGTCCGAGTCTACTTATGGTTCTGTGCTCCAAAAATTAGAGAATAGAGGTGTGAAAATGAAGAAAATTTTTGGTTGTAATTTTAATAGAGGCAGATGATCTGCATTATTCAGTATTTTATTCTCACTTTGTACTTAGCAGTCCCGGTTGTGGTAATGTGCAAACTTGGAGAAGAACCGAGGCTACCAGGTGCCGGGCGGCTACCCGGGCCCGGCATGCCGGCGGGCACTAACGTGCATGTGACATAAGCAGAGATACACAAACATTCTTGAGCTTCCATAATTTCTTCAGGCAGCGTTTCTGGACAATTTATCGCTGGTGAACCTGCCGTTACCCAAATATGGGAAGCACGGAAAACCGGCACGACGGAGCGGGAAATGTTGATCAATGTTTGGTAAGGCGTGGTGGTCAGCAGACCTTTGGTGGCGTGGGAACATCGTGATTTGTTGATGACCAGGTCACAGGGTTTCTGATCACGACAATCGTGACTTTCACGCCCCCATCTCCCCCAATAATCCCTTCAGCGCCCCGCTAGCCAGCCAGCGCCGCCGCAGTCACCGACAACAGCGAGCTCAAGCGTAGACCTCACGAAATATCAGGATTTTCCCCTGAATTTTCCGAATTTTCCCGGCTTCAGGACGTACAAAGCCGCCTCAGGACCCTGCATTTCTCCCCATTGTCTGCAACTCCGCCATAACCTGCCGACGACGACGACGACAGCGAGCACCGACGACGATCAGCGAATTCACTTACGCTTACGCACGACGCATATCAGACATCGCAAGCAATGGCTCCCAGTACACCCGCCAACCACGACCCCGCCCTCTCCCACGGCGCGCCCGCTGCCTCCGCGCAGCAGCCTCCCGCGCAGGGCGGCGGGATGCCGACTAACCTCTCCCCGGCGGACATCTCGAGCATGCACCTCAACGGGCTCGACCAGAACCAGATCATGAACCTGCTCAGGTCTCTCCCAGGCGTCTTCACCAAGGTACGTGGCCCCTTTGTCTCGTCTTGTCTCGTATTCGTATTCCGTGTTGGGGCGGGTGGTGCGGACCCTGCGGGGTGGGTGGGGATGGTAGAAGGCAAAAGGCTGGAGAGAGGCGGTGGATAAGTGATTTATACACACGTGACGGACGCGACGGAGAGCACGAGCGCGTTGGGGAGTCACGGGGAGGCAGGGCGCTCGTGCTGGCGTTGAGGGGCTGGAGAGCAGCGGAGGGGCGGGCGGGGCGCTGGGGAGGCCAGAGGCCGCCGGCGGTGTGTGTGGTGAGACGACAGATGTCTCACTCCGAGCATTGTTCTCGATCACGAAGACGAGCGTCGACATGATCTGCCTGGGCGCAACCTCGGAACGGTGGCAGCTATCTATTCTGCCGAGTTGGAGGAAGATTATTGCCATGTGCTTTTGCGCCGATGGTGCTAGGAATATGCGGGAGCCCACGACGGAGATGACACCGAGCTCACCGCCGAGGCTAACAGAACAGGCACTCCGCCATCTCTCAGCTTTTTTTCTAACAAGCACGTCTTATGGGCCCTGCCTTTTGTGCTGCCGCCTGTGCCTTTTTTCGTGTCCCTTTTCCCTTGCGTTGTCTCCTTGCGTCGGGCTGGAACAAGCTTGCCATAGAAACGTCACCCACTCCCAAATGTTCCATCTTCCTTCTAGTATTGTCTCTGTCTGGAACAGCGCCCTATTAGCTCTGATTTTGCTTGTCATATTATCTCTGGCGGAAACGGGCTAGTTTTACCAGATTTTCACCTTCTCCCGCCGGCCAAGTTTTTCCTTTTTTCTTTGATACAGGCGTGTTTAACCAGCTCGATTCTTTCCGCCGCTGCCTTGTCTTTTTTAATTGTACTGTCTCCTTCCATCGTACAGTGCTGACTGGGTTTATTCTATGCACAGCTCACCGAGGGACAAGCGACGCCCAAGGAGGATGCCGCTCAGACACTCTCGAACCTCGCACAAGCACCGTCTCCGTTCGGTGCGCCACACATGCCTGTGCACTACCAGACCGGCGCGCCCGGGATCCCCGGAATCAACGACCCAGGCCCGTCGTCGCACCCGCGTGGGCCGCCGAACCTCGGCCAGCTCAGCGCGGTCGCGACGATGCAGGCTGCGCCGTCACAGCAACAGGCGCAGCAGCAGGCGCAGCAACAAGGGCTGCCTCCACCAGGTGGCGCGCATGCGGACGACGGAGGCGCGGACGGGAACATGAGTAGCGGGAGCCCGTCGGGGAAGGAGGGAGGCGAGGGCGAGGGCGGGCAGGCGTCGGCCTCTGCACCTACCGGCGGGCGTCGTGGAGGGCGCACGGCGGCGATGGGGAGCGACGAGTGGAGCAGGCAGAGGAAAGACAACCATGTACGTATTTATTTTCTTGAAACTTTTTTTTCAAGATGCTGACGACGGTGCAGAAAGAGGTCGAACGCCGGCGCCGCGGGAACATCAACGAGGGGATCAACGAACTCGGGCGGATCGTGCCGTCGGGCTCTGGCGAGAAGGCAAAGGGCGCGATCCTGTCGCGCGCTGTGCAATACATCCACCACTTAAAGGAGAACGAGGCGCGCAACATCGAGAAGTGGACGCTCGAGAAGCTGCTCATGGACCAGGCGATGGGCGACCTGCAGGCGCAGCTCGAGGAGATCAAGCGCCTGTGGGAGGAAGAGCGCATGGCACGCACGCGCCTCGAGGCGGAACTCGAGGTCCTGCGCAGCATGAACGGCATGGGTGGTCCGGGGCAGGTGAAGGACGAGGCGGCGAAGCGCCGTGCAGAGGAGGGTGGAGAGGAGACGCAGGAGGAGCGCGATGGCAAACGCCAGAGGACGGAGTGAGCGCGCCGGACGGTGCTGCTGTATTCCCCCCCGACAGACTTGTTATCTCATCGTCTCACCTCATTTTCGATGTTTCTCTATCCATGTTTTCTTTATCTTTTTCTCGACCTTTTCTTTCCTTGATTCTCTGCCTGCCGATCCACCGCCCCTCCGTACTACGTGTCCCCATTACCTACCATTTCTTGATTCTTTCGCTTGCTCGAATATGCTTCGCCCATTATCGTACTTTCTGCCGCGTCTAGCAGCAATTTTGTGTATGTATTAGTCGCACCGTGCCAGATTTCTTGAACCGAATAGCCTTGAACGATGATTAGAATATTTGTCCACTTGTAATCATGCTTCTTCGGCCCGCGACATCATTTGAGAGGGGAAAGTATCTGGAAGTTTAAATTTGGGGGATCTTAAGACTTTGGGTGTACAATGAGCAATTCAACCTGCCCGGATGATATTGAATTTCTTAGGACGTAAGGACAGCTGCAAAGTTCACTGCCTCCTCGAGGCCTCAATATTCAATGCTTATGAAAACGGACAATTTGAAACACCTGATATATGACTGCATGTTTACAGTGACAAATTGAAAACTCTTGTAAAACATAAAGTCGATTCCGTGTTGATTCCGCGTTTACTCTTTTGCCGCCGGCAATAAAACATTGAGGTCCTTCTCGCACTCCTCCCATTCTCGACGTGCCACCTCCGCATGCTGCGGAGACCGCGGCTCGAACACCGCCGGGAACTCACGCGGCACGTTTGTGAACTAAACACAGATGTTAAATATTTTTGGCCTCAGTGCATACGCGACGATGATAAACACGCACATCGCCTGTGAACCCGGCATCACTGTCGTCGTAATGGAACGCAAGGCCAGTCTCCGGGTCTAGCCCCTCTGCCTTGCGGATGTTGAATGTCCAGAGGAGCATGGCCACCTGGATCCAGAGCGTTCGCTCCGCAAATGGGATGCCGAGGCACACTGGTTGAGGGAGCGGATCTATGTCAGTACGACCAAGATAAGTAGTGGATATACGAGAGAAATCTGCATTACCCCTGCGGCCGAAGCCAAATGAGCTTGTCTCGTAATCAGAGCGCAGCTGCCCTTTGTCATCGAGGAACCTTTCGGGGTTGAAAGAATCTGGGTGTGCGTATCTGGTGGGGTCGTGTTCAATTGCCCTGTCATGTTTGAGTGTTCCTGGTATATGGTATCTTGGGGAAGACCTGCACTTACCAACTTACAGCGAAGACAACAGTTCCCGCAGGAATAAAATATTGCTCTCCGTTGTATTCGATGATATCGTCAGCGGTCGATTCATGGGGGACACCAAACCGACCAACCGGCCGCCAGCGCAGTGTCTCTGTGGCCAATATGCGTTGAAGGACAATCACTTCTAAGTGTTAAATCCACTCACCGCGCACAACAGCCTCGATGTAGGGCAAACGTGATCGATCCGCAAAAGATGGTAGGCGATCAGGCCCTACAATGTCGTCGATCTGCTTTTGTGCTTTACGCATCCATTCTGGGTGCATGACGCATGCCAAAACAAATACCTGCAGAGTACCTGCCACCTACACGGTCTAGCATTGGCATTTGTACCTATGAGTCAACAGGGTGGCCTCTCACCGTTTCAATGGCAGCCTATATCAAGATGGCATTTATAAATGATGACTTAAGAGGCATCTTCTCATAACATGAGGGATTGGCACTCACTGCCGCGAATTGGTTCATGAAACGGCGCTGGTCCCCCTCAGGCTTGTCGTCACGCACAAATGCTGCTGTCCACCTGCAAGACAAAAGAGTTAGAGAATACTTTAATTGTGCTGTGATCATTTGATAGCATACGTGTTCATACCGGAGCCTTTCCCGTACAAGGCCTCAGAGATAAGCTTGTCGTACAACTCAGTCTGATGTTTGTGGTATGCCCTCGCGCGAGTACGCCATGGCATCGGTCCAGGAATCCAATCCAAAAACGGGAATGTGTTGATAATGCTTGCAGTAGGTGTGATTAGCTGGACAAGTTCTTCGACGGCCTGTCAATGTCCGCATTGTAAGCAGCAGGAACAAAAGGAAAAGGAAATATAGAATCTGGGCGCACCATTTTTGCTTCCTTTAGTTCGGGGGAATCATATTCTACACCAAATGCAGTGGCGAAGGTGATGCTCAAGGGAACCCTATTCCTCAGTGAGTGGGAAAAATATTGCACTATATAAAAACGTTGAGCGCACTCGCTTATGTGACCAAGCCAGTCTTTGCCGCCGTCTGTCAGAAGAAGTTGAATGCTTCGCAAGGATTCGCAATGTTGGAGAGGCTCCGTCAGACCGGCGCGTACAGACGACATGACCCCTGCTGTTAATTTCCGACCGACATGAAAAGCTGGAGTTTGGTTGTGAAAAGCCCAATACGATTCGTCGGGATCAAGATAATTATCCTGAGATGTAGCATTCACAAAAGTCGAAATGGTCCGGCAAAATTTTTGGCTTACAATATAATACACCTTTGGCCGAGCGGAGTACTTCACTGCCCGCTTCTCGAGGATTTCATTTGCGAGTTTGATATCGCCAATCAACAAGAAGGGCTAAATATCCCAACATAAGGTGAGTTTGTGTAGACCAGCGCGGAAACAATTAAACCACACACAGTTCCCGCTAAGTTTAGTGATACGAGCCCGCCGTAGGCCTCGAGGAGTGAACGAAAGTAGACTGCAAGGTGCTATAGAATCCAGTGTGAGCTCCTATGTGTGTAATGCACCCAAGAGAGTATCTTACCTGACTGGGGACCTGTAACGCATTTCCTAGGATGGGGAGCCCTCGCGGACCTGGAGGAACCTTGCCCTTGGCTTCAGGATTTGTGCCTATATAGATGACGCCCACCAGCGTAAGGAAAATGATACTCCCAGCGACGGCGATCTGACGAAGTTCTATGTTATCCATCGAACAGGTCTTTGGGGGCGTTGCAAGTTGGCGTTCAAGTGCTTGGGATTATATCCAGGTTAATAATTTGGCCTCTTGAGTAGGTTGATACGTTCTTCAGGAGTCCAGGTGAATATATAGTGGGGGGCATTTCTTTGCTTAAATCACATGCGTCGCGTTCTATTTCCAGTATTATTGCACTCGCATGAGGTTTCAAGACTTCAGGAAGTTGCAGTGCCTTGCTCATACCCCACAGGAAATTCAGTGTATATGCTTTAGCCATAAGGAGTTGTCAGAAATGCGAACAGGTGCGCACGTCACCGAAACAGCGTGGTAGGAGCAAGAATCGGTGGCAGCCTCACGTCCACCATGGCACCAAGTCTTCGATGTCGACTGTCATTGCAATTTACAAGCTCTTGAGTCCAATTCGAGACTCGCGCAGGCCGCTGGCAGGAGGGTATATTCCATTCTCCGCACCAATCAGCTTGCATGATAGTGTTGAATGACTGAATCTGGCACCAGTGCTAATCACAGAGGAACGGGAAATGATTGAACGTTGGGACTCACCGACTCGTACATATCACACCGGCTGCCCAGTTCGGACTAGGTGTTGCGCGCATTACATGTGCAGTGCAACGTAAAGGCCACCACAAAGACTGTTCCTGCCGGAGAAGTAATGCCCGCCGTTTGTTCGGCGTCATGATTGACAATATAGACGGCTGGCGATTGGTGAAAGGGAATCAAACCAACATGCGAGAATACTGCAAGACCCCAAAGAAGAACTTCGAAATCCAAATCTGTCTCCGAAATGAACAGCGGGAACAAACGGGGAAGACGATCCGACATACTTATAGCATACCGAAAAAAATTATGGGTCCCCCTTGATCGGAATGGTCGCCGAAGTAATCGGACTACTTACCGGCTTCTCTGGCGGTCGCTTGAAGTGGCAGACGATTTGTCCAAACCTCGCCTTCGATAACCGCTTCCTGCGGCCTGACTCTAGCGATTCGACCTGCCTTACTCGATCTTTTCGTCTAGGCGTTTTCTCAAAAACATGTTGGGGACGACGTCACTGAGCCGACACGGGGCTTGTTTGCATTGCAGTCCCTGTCATGGGTGGGGGCATTCAAGTTGAAAGTTGATTGAAAGTCGCGGTGGCACCGTGGCAGTGACGAGACTTGGTAACTCAGGCGGGCCGGGAGTGGCCGTTGTTCGGCCCGACCACAGAGCATTTGAGATGAAGGGCCACACAGAGGATTCCGCGCGCAATACAAATCTATCCTCCTAGAACAAATTTATCCTCCTAGAAAAAAAAATCGGATTACCCTGATTAGCATGAGTGTACTATGGAGAACAGCCAAACATTAGCACCAGTTATATGCCATTATATCTTTCCTCGGAAACAAAACATTTAACAAATCATCCAACAGCCCTGATCTTAGTTCTTGTAAGAATATAGCCACATCATCTGTATCAGAGTAATTCCCACCAGAATGTTGATGAGACCAAGATCTATCAATAGAGAGATCCTTAGAAAGCACAATATTTGCTGCGTGTCCGCTCTCTCGCGCCGCCGCCATTGGCCAAGGCCCAAGAGCTTCTTCAGTGCCTCCTGGCTTCCACTGTCCCAATTTATTTCTGCCACCCCATTAGGGATCGAAAAAGCTGCTTGAGGTTCAATTAGTTCCCAGTGATAGCATATAGTCGGTCAGAAACACTACCCACCGAAAAACAGCACATCGAACTTCAAAAAGTCGATCGCGTGAGCCGGTAGCGCATCCGCCGACCACGAGGGATAATAAGACGCGCCAACGTAGCTTCCCACTAAGCCATCACTTGAATAAAGCGGAGAGCATGACTCCGGAGCGCCCGTGGACACCATGGAGGGTGCATATGTCATGTTTCCCAGCGCGTCCAGCTTTAGAGAGCGCTGCACCTCGGGAAGCACGCAGAGGTAAAAATCATGCAATACATCCATTGAAAACATCTGCAGCCTGATTTTCACTCTGCGATGGGGTCGTCATCGACCCATGCGGCCGGCACGAGCGCCGCCGTGAGCGCGCGGCGCGGAAGGATGGGAACCGCGCTGCCGAGCTCGTCATGAAGCGCTGCGAACTAAAAAGGTGTCACTTGAGCGCATATATGCGGTCGTTTTGTGGAATAAACCCACCTTGAAGTAGCGCCGCGGGACGGTGCTAGTCGTGTTGTCACCGCGGACGACGGTGAGCCGTGACGACGTAGAGGATAGGGGGACACGGGGCCGAGGACGTCGTGTGGCTCGTGGTAGCCACGAACACGATTGAGCCCATTTCTGTTAACGTGATATTTGGCGTGCGTATAATTGAGAGAGGAAGAAAGGAAAGGCAGGAGGGCGTGTGTGGTCCCGCGCGGATTTTATAGCGGCGTGTATAGTGTTGTTTTGACAGCGGAAGGGGAAACATCATTTCCCAATTTGAACACTTTGTACAAGTTTTCCTCCCGGCGGCCACATGCAAGCCAGTACCTGTTCCTGCTACCTGTATTCTAATAAATACCTCTAGAGAAATCAGTTGGTTGGAGGCCCATTTTCCATGTCCAATGATGTTATAGACAGCGGATAGGCAAGAGATACACAAAAAAGGAAGAAACATCGACTCTATGGCTACTGCTTTGCCGCTGGCAACAAAACATTGAGATCCTTCTCGCATTCTTCCCAGTCCCTCCGGGCTACCTCCGCATGGCGTGCAGACCGCGGTTGGAACACCGCTGGAAACGCACAAGGCATGTTTGTAAGCTAAATTGAGGTGTCGGAAATTTCAGCAATCAGCAGCTGTACAGTGACGATAGTTTATACACGCACGTCGCCAGAAAACCCAACGTCACTGTCGTCATAACAGAACGTAGAACCAGTCTCTTCGCCACGCTTGTCTACCTTGCGAATGTTGAAGGTCCACAATAACATGGCTATCTCGATCCAGAGTGTTCGCTCCGCGAAGGGGATTCCGGGGCATACTAATTCAAGAAACGCGAATAAGTCGGTCTAAGCGAAAGAGAGATACACTGTACGTACTCCTGCGGCCGAAGCCGAATGCGCTCGTCTGGTAGTCTGAGCGCAGCTGGCCCATGTCGTCCATAATATTATCTTATTGGACAGGAAACTGACCATGTTACGGCAAAGACACTGGCTCCTGCAGGGATGAAGTACTGCTCCCCGTTGTATTCGACGATGTCATCGGCAGTCGACTGATGGGGGAAGCCTAACCGCGCCGGCGGACGCCAACGTAGTGTTTCTATAGCCAATGAATACCGAGAGTGGTGATCTGCAAGTAGTAAAGCAGACTGACCACGCATAACAGCCTCGATGTATGGTAGGTGTGGCCGATCGGCAAAGGACGGCAAGCGGTCAGGCCCAACGATGTCGTCAATTTGTTTCTGCGCTTCCTGTATCCACTCCGGGTGCATGACACATGCTAGTATAAAGGATTGCAGAGCAACTTGCGTCTTCACAGTCCAGCATTAGCACTCTTATTGATAAGTCAATAGCGTAGCCTCTCACAGTTTCAATGGCACCCTGTGATTATTATAGTGGCATAGATAGATGAGTGCCTACGTGGGAGGCATAGCCGTAAAGAGAAGTGACTGCTACTCACCCCAGCAAATACGTTCATAAGTTGGCTTTGGTCCCCCTCGGGCTTGTCATCTCTGGCAAACTCCGCCGCCCATCTGCGGTACGAAGGCGTCAACTCAGTTCTGAGGACATCTGCAATACTTGTTGACGTACGTGTTCATACCGGAGCTTTTTCCCGACACGGCCTCGCGGACAAGTCTTTCGTACAGTTCATCGTCACGTTTCCGAAATGCCCTCGCCCTCGTTCGCCATGGCATTGGGCCAGGGATCCAGTCCAAGAACGGGAATATATTGACGATGCTTGCAGTAGGCGCCCCCAACTTTGTTGCCTCTTTGATGGTCTGTGAAAGAATGTTATGTAGCATGGGAGAATCGAGAGGAAAATAAAGGCACAACGCACATATATGGCTTCCTTGAGGTCCGGCGAATCATGCGGCATACCGAATGCAGCGGCAAGAGTGGTACTTGCAGAAACCCTATCCATCTCTGAGTTAACATAATATTGTGCTATTAAGGCAAGTTTGACGCACAGATTTATATGGTTAAGCCAGTCCTTTCCACCGTCGCTCAGGAGAAGGTGGATGCTTCGTAATGATTCGAAATGTTGGAGGGGTTCCGTCAGGCCAGCGCGCACAGACGACATGACTCCGGCCGTTAATCTTCGAGCAACATGAAATGTCGGCGTTTGATCGTGGAAAGCCCAGTATATCTTGTTGGGGTCAACATAGTTCTCCTGAGAGGCGGCTTGTTGAGAAAGATGTTTTGTACATGACCGGGACGCACAATATAATATGTCTTCGGACGTGCGGAGAACTTTACTGCCCGCTTCTCGAGGATCTCCTTGGCAAGTCTGATATCACCGATTAAGATAACGGGCTGAAAGTAATAGTGTGAGCCATTGATCCTGCAAACCAGGGTAAAAAAATGAGCACAGTGCCTGCTAGATTCAGTGATACGAGACCACCGTAAGTCTGGAGTAGTGAACGGAAGTACGTTGCAAGGTGCTAAATAATCTATGTGAGTTTCTAGGCACGTAGTAACACATCTAGAGCAGCGCACCTGAGTAGGGAGCTGCAGCGCGTTTCCGAGGATGGGAAGTCCTCGAGGGCCTGGAGGATTCTTACCCTTAGCTTTAGGTCGTGCGCCGATATAGACTACGCCTAATAGAGCCAGGAGAGTGATACTACCAATGAGGGTAGTCCAGCGAAGTTCGATGTTATTCATCAAATAGAGAGCCATGACCTGGTTGTTCTGCGCGATGTGGGGCCCCGGGAAGTTTGCAAGTCAGCGTTTAAGTGCTTAGTATTTATATCGGGCGAACTACAGCCCACTCAGTAGGTTGATATACAGTCCAAGTGTCCAGGTGAATACACGGTGCGGCATATGTGGGATAATCCTATGTATAGGAAATTACATTTGTACACGTTCTATTTTCATTCACACAAAATTTCAAGACTTCAGCTTCAGATCTCATCCCACAGAAATTTGAGTGCACTTACATTGCTCATAAACTGTTGCTGGAAAAGCGAATATCTGTGCATATAGCCGTGGACCGGCGTATCTCTCGCGGTAGAAGCGGGGATCGGAGTCCGACTCACGTCTACCGACCCTTCGATGTCGAATGTCATCGCAGTTCAGAAGCCCTTCAGTCCAATTCGAGCCTCGCGCAGGCAGCAAGACGCGGAAATTAGGTATATGTTAATCTCGGCGCCAATCAACTTGCGTTGATAATATTTTGAGACCAGATCTGCCGCCAGTGACAATTATGGAGCAGAAAAAGTTGAACAAGCGGACCCGCCAGCTCGTACGTAATTGTGCAGTTCGCCTTGGTTGGATTATGTGTGTTGCGCACACTGCTCATCACGCAACGAGCAAGATTGTTCTGGGAAATCAGCCCCGAAGCTTGTTCGCCGTTATAATTGGTCCGCCGTTAAAATTAAAGATATTGAGGACTGTTGATTGGTGGGAGGACATCGAACCTGGCTGCAAGTCTTCCGCAAGACGCCAAACACAAATTTTGAATGTCTATAGCCGAAAATGAATCTGAACAAACGAAGACGATCAGATACATAGCGTACCATAAACAGTCATCGGCCGAGTGCAATGATCACGTATGCTGGCCCAATTCTGACCCCGCGTTGCGCGAATGCGGCCGTCCAGTGAGGAAACCGAGGGCTCCTCTTTCAACCAATACATACTCGCCCTCCAAATGCACCCTATTAGAACCTTGCCCAAGCCTTACGCCATCTTTTAGTCTTGACATTGTCTCGAGAAATTTCTAGCCTCTAGGCGACGGTGGACCGTATAGGATCAGAGTGAGCAACAATTTCGCTAAGCTTGTTTGAATTTTAGCCACGGGTGTTGGTACTAGGTAGTTTGTAGGTAGTCAAGACTGTCAAGTGGCAGTAAAGACTCAAAACATCTTGAAAACATCTCGTATTTGTTCTTGCTTGGCACGGCCCTTCACAATAATACGCGCTTGATACGCGCACGGCAATCAAACAGCAATCTAATTTTATTCCATTATTCTGTTCGTCATTGACCACCGCCAAGGTTGCATTGAGGGAACAAGCAATCACTCCCGTAAAGTCTACTATTCACTGTCTGGTGCAGGATGATTAGTGATTTAGCTCCCATATACATATTCTAAATGAAAAGATCTGCACCTCTGTTGAATCAACTGTATAAGATTTATCGAATTCCTTTCACTTCAGGTTTGCCAGAAGTATATCATGCAACGCAACTCCGGCATCCTGGTGTGCATTTTATATTTTTCTCGCTCACAGAAGCAGCGCAACGTACCTGGTCCATCGACCAACTGAAGCATCCAGCCATCCCTGATTTCTTCGCAAACCTCGCCTTGCTCGCAATACTGTACGTATCGTCGTAGCTAACGACGGTCGTCCGCGCAGTATTGAATATAAACTTCAAATTATGCATAGCCATCAGCTCTCCGCAGTCCCTAGAAATTTATTCACGAACCGGAGTATCACTGCAATTATCCCATCCTATTTTATCCCGTCAGCGTCGCTTCAATTCGATGTCGTCTAGAAGGTTTCCTAGGACATACCCATAGTGTATCCATTGCGTGCTTCATAGTTTCCCTCTGCATTTTTTTCCAGCGCACCGTAGGAAACTAGTTGAGAAAATGCAATCTGTTGCCCCCACATGCTGCTCAGGTCTCCCATTGCAGGAGCCTCCCTCAGGTCTGGCAGACGGCGGCGGTGCATGCCTGTGGCTACTGGGGGCGTAATGCTTGCTGGCGAAAAACTTCCGGTCAGTTTTCTGTCCGTGCTCTTTGAGACATATCCATAGAAAGCGAGGCCGAGGAGCATTTTAGAAGGGGGCATCCCAGCCTTCGCCCATTGCGCCAGAGCGGCCTGAGCATTAGCTTGAGGCTGGGTGCTGGTTTTACAGAAGTCGCCTTACGGAATCAATGAGTCAACCTCCATTGATAAAAGGTCTGGAAAGACATACCCAATGGCGCATTTGGACCCGGATGTGCGGACGAGTCGAATACATCGTAATTCCTAGAGGCAATGATTACCTACACAAATGATGAACAGAGAGGCTTGATGAACGCACATAATGTTGACGAATGTCATGTACTTCGCATATTCGGAGACATCCTTGAGTGGGGAGCCATTTGTATCCAACCAAGGAAGCTGTGTTACGGCGGCGGAAATGATTTTCGCAGAACCTAGTATTGAGCTTAGGGATTTGCGTACAATAAATAGGGTGCATATATGCTCACCAAGTTCGTTCCTCAGGGCTTTGAAGAATTGGAGTAGGTTTGCAGAGTCCGCGGAAGAGTGAGGGTTCCCTGCTCCCGAAGAATTTGGGTATTCCTTGAAGTATAGAGACTATTCAGTAGCTTTCAGCAACCCAATCCATTGAATTCCGTACCCAATCAATGTCAATCCCTAGTTTCAGTCCATCAATGTTATATTATACCGCGCAACACAGTTCAGACGACACACCATCCAGTCCGTATGTGTTCACAGCCTCCACGAGATTATTCACAAGTTTCGCTCGATTGCTGGTGGTGGACATCGCCTGACTGTACCAGTGACATCCACTCCAGCCACCTAAACGCGGAGAAAGTGCGCATATATTCAGCAAAATCTCATCATAACGATTGCAAGACGGTGATGTACCAACAGAGAGTACGATCTTCGTTCCATGCCCACTCTGTCGCACCGCCGACACGAGCTTCTTTAGTGCCTCCTGGCTTCCGCTGTCCCAATCAATTCCTGCCACCCCATTTGGTGTTACGAAAGCTGAGTGAGACTGTCAGTGCCTGTCGACCTCAGATAGTCACTCAGAAACATTACGCACCGAAGAACAGCACATCGAACTTTGAAAAGTCGATTGTGTGAGCTGGTAGCGCATCTGCTGACCACGAGGGATAGTAAGATGCTGCGATGTATCTCCCCGCGACGCCATCTCCCGCATATGATGCCGGAGCGCCTGTGGACATCATGACGGGAGCATATGTCGTATTCCCCGTGTCCGACGCAAGGAAGCGCAGCACCTCGGGGCGCGCGCGTAAGCTCAGATCGTGCAGAATGTCTGTTAGGAACATCTGTAGACCGGCTTTGCGCTCCGCGATGAGCGTGTCGTCTACCCACGTGGTGGGTACGAACACCGCCGCGAGCGCGCGACGTGGTGGGAAAGGAAATGAGCTGCCCAACTCGTCGTGAAGGGCCGCAAACTGAATATGTTTGAATTAAGAGCATATATGCGGGTTTAATGGGAGAACACGCACCTCCGAGTAACGTCTCGCGACGGTGCTGGTCGTGTTGTCGTCGCGTACGACGGTGACGACGTACAGGACATGGGGACGCGGCGTCGAAGACGTTGTATGACCCGTGATGGACACGGACGCGATGGCGGAAATTTCTGTCAACATGGTATTTGGCGTGTGTATAAAGAAGAGAAGGAGGAGGAAGGGAAAGCTGGGGTACGTGCGTGGTCCTGTGCAGGTTTTAAAGGGGCGTATTTAGTGTTGTTTTGACAGCGGAAGAGGAAACATCATTTCCCGATTTGGACGCTCAGGCCGTCCTACCACACCCAAGCTAGATCCGCACTATTGTAGGCGTCGTGCTGTCGAAAGTTCCAGCTCTACAAAGGTGCGGAACTCGAAGTCATCTATACTAGCTTCTGCATTGGCACCTCACTGGGCACATGCTGTGAAGTAGCGGCATTGTGTCTCTACCTGCCAAATAGTGCTTTTTAGGCAATTGAATGTGAACCTGGTCGTGTTCAATTGCCCTGTCACGTTAGAGTATTCCTGGTAGATCGGGGAAGACCGACACTTACCAGGTGACAGCCCAGTACCCGCCGGAATAAAGTATTGCTCTCTGTTGTATTCAATGACATCGTCAGCAGTCGATACACGAGAAACCCCAAGGCGAGTCAGCGGCCTCCAGCGTGGTGTCTCTGTCGCTAATGAACATTGAAGAATAATCACCTTCCAGTATTCGATGCACAGGGGACGATGTATAGTGTTGCGGAAAGGGAGAGTTCATTTCCCGGTTTGACTATTCGGGAGGGCGTTCTGCATTTCTCCAGGCGCCGTCCAACAGTTAGAGCCTCACAAGATCATGGAGACCACATCTGACCTGAACCTTTACTGAGAATCACCGACCATTGTCCTAGAGCAGCGGCGCTCAACTTGTATACTGTTGTTCAACCAAGCGCCTGCCAAACTTTAACAAGGTTCTTCGGACTGAATCGGACAATTCAATGTGGATCCACGCAGTCGAACCAGTCTCGTTATATGTGTAAGATTATGTGTCCCATGAGAGCGTAGTCATAATTGATCATAAGTCGTCAAGAAGCGCTCGTAAATCACTGCACAGCGGGCCCCGCTACGACGCGGCAAGACCGCCTTTACTCGCCAATAGCAGCATGGATGACGTCTTGCAATGTTGTTCCATCGTCCTTGATCTGAGTGAGCGTCTTCATTTACGTGGGGGTAAGACGGCATCATACCTGGTCGAGAGACCATGTGCAACATCCCCCTAATCCCTTCGCCTTTGCGAAGTGTACTTTGGCCGCTATGGATCGCGTATCTAGCGGGGCTATCAGACCCATAATCAAAGACCTCAGGTATATCGAGAAACTCACTGTCGAACACAACTAAGGTTCTCTTCTCGGTATTGAAGAGATACTAAATAGACAAATTAGCCAAACAGATATGATCCCAAGCGTCGCCAAGGCTTACTGGAGTCGAGCTAACATCGTCCCAAGCTATGAAGATCCCCATCAGTACCCATCACCTCATAAGACCAGACCGCAAAGACTCACCAAGCGTATATCCATCACCCTGCCCATAATTTCCGTCAAAGCGTTTCACCAATGCACCCGACTTGACGATGTTCTTGAACGGTGTCTGTAGCCCGCGCCAAACAGAGAGCGACTTGGTAGATATATACGCGTTCGTCGGCAGCTTCGGACTGATCTCCTTGTGCGACCCAATGAACGTCGAACTCGCAAAGCTGTCTAGAGTGCTAATTGGCGCTAAGCTTGTCTTCCTGGTCTTGTATACGTAGCCGAAAAGTGGAATCCCCAATAGAATCTGGAGTGAATTTTCGCCTTATCAATAGATTTACAAGTATGAACAATGTAGGGCTCACCTTCGAGCTCGCAAAGCCTGCCGAGATCCATGCGGATATCGCACCTTCTGCGGTGGATGGTGTCTTTGCATCGTCTCCCGCGTTTCCTGGACAAATTTTAGTGAAACATGATACGGAAAATGTCAAGGCATACCTAGCGATGAATGAGCTATTGGATTCCCTGTAGCAGAAGCTCCGTAGTTCCTGATTGTCTCTCAGTCAACTAAGTGTACGTAGGAAACGAACGAAGACATACATGATGTTGATGAAGCTGAGCTGTTCGGAAAATTCGGATACATCTGTGGAGGCGAAGCCGTCTTCGCCGATCCACGGCAAGCGCCCGACAGCAGCTGAAATAATGCTTGCCACGCCCAAAGCTGAGCGCAACGCTTTGAGAAGTTTGAGTAGGTTTGCGGCATCGGTGGGGGAGTACGGGTTCCCGAAGGCCTTTAAATTGGGCGTTTCCTGAGAAATAGATGAACGACATTACACAGTGAATGCATTCAAATGCACAAACCCAATCGATAGCGACTCCCGCCAGTCCAAATTCTTTGACAGTAGCTACGATTGCTGCAACAAACGCGATACGGTTTGTGGCGGTGGAGCATATGTGGCTGAACCATTGGCTGCCTTCCGAGCCACCTGCACAATTTACGTCAATACATGATTAAATTTTAGTGATCGAAGGTGCTCACCTATCGCTAACACGATTTTCGTCGCCGCTTCGCTATCTGCTGCGCTTTTAACCACCCTCTGCAGAATAGCACGTGTCTCCGCACTCCAATCGAGCGCGGCAGTCGAGTTCGGCGTTGCATATGCTAATTGAAAGTGAAGTTAAATATAATAAATTCACTGCAGGACGCACACCACCAATATGAAGCCGCACTCACCGAAGAACACAATATCGTACTTCCCGTAGTCCACCGTCTCCGGCGGGATGCTATCCGCTGCCCAAGAAGGGTAGTATGCCGAAGCGAAAAATACACCGTTGAGCTCATACTTTGCAGACGCAGTGCGTGCCAACGCCACTGCGGTCCTGCGCGAGAGCGTCGACGGGAGGTAGTCTTCGAGATCTACCGCGATTCTCGGGTTCGTCGTGTCCCGCTTGAGAAAGTCAATTAGCCCGGGCGCGGTCTGGTACTCCGGGGACCACAGTAGCGCAGAGAGGTACTCTGCGAGCCCTGCTTTGCGTTCTGCGAGGAGCATGTCGTCGATCCACCCCGAAGGAAGCAGTGACGTAGTAAGAAGGCGCTTCGCGGGGAGAGCAAACTCGTCGTTCAGAACGTCTGCGGAGCGAGGTGGTCAGATGGCAACCAAACTTGCGAGCGAAAATGATTTACTGTGTAGCGCTACGAACTGCACTGCTCATCAGTGTCCATCGCGTGTCCGTAAGCAAGCCGCACGCACCTCGGAATACCGGCGCTCGATCGTGAGGTTGGACCCGTTCATGACGATTTCCACGGTGTAGACGACGTGCAGATTGGGCTTCGACGCCGTCGTGTGCCGCGTAATCGTTACAGACGCGCCCATCATGGATGTAGCTTGCAACTAGAGAATGAAAGCGTCCCGGACGGTATATAGCCCCTCACGCGCGTCTTGTCCCGGCGGCATTTCAACTCAGCGCAGAGCGACAAGGCTGCCTCTGTCCGATACATGTTCGAGTCTCATGTAGAACTAGAAGGGGTGCCGCGGTTGGCCCGAGGTTGCATTGATAGGGCGGGTTCTGTCCCTGAGCTGCGGTGGGTTTGGGAGCGAGGTGGGGCTGTTCAAGGTGAGACATGGCAGTTCAAGCAAAGCTAACGCAAATCCACGTAGACAACTCGACTGAGGGGCAGAGCTTGGTCCAAAGGCTAGAGAATCGGCGGAATCGAGGCCACGACGAAATGGAGACACTCTGATTGAACTGGAGCCACAGGATGTTCAAAGACAAACGCTCAACGCGACCTATTAGTGCAGACAAGAAAGCCATGATGAATGTTTGGAAGAAGTGGCAGACCACCCGCGTCACTATTCGCCAGTTGGCCTTTCCCCTTTGGGACATCCCTGGCCTGAAATTCCAAGGACGCAGTGCATACTGCCTTTCAGACACAGGGCATGCATTAAAAATGACTACTATGTACACGATTACACAACTTAAACAATACATACACGAGATACACAAAATCGAGAAGGAAACACATTCAATTGCTACGATGTCCTGCCTAATAGCCAAGCAACAAACAAAAAGAAATCGATGCAAGCGCCTACTTTCCAAGTGCGGCATAGATTACCTTCTGCAAAGTCATACCGTCGTCCTATCAACAGAACATGAGTGGATGCATAGAGGAGGATTACAGGAAATTTACCTGATCAAGGGACCAAGTGCAGCACCCGGCCATACCATTCGCCTTCGCAAACTTGGCCTTGTCAGCAAGAGACCAAGTGTCTAAGGGAAAGCGAATCAGCATAAAATTGGAAACGTCCAGAAGGTCGTGGCGCACCGTCGTAAGTCACCACCGTCGTCTGCGATTTGTTGTACAAGAAGGGCGTGTCGCTGCAGTTGTCCCACGCCATCGTGAACCCGCCCGCTTGGCCGTAGTTTCCGTCCGACTTCTTCACGAGCGCGCCCGCCTTGACAATGTCCTTGAACGCGATCTGCTGGCCCCAGTATGCGGTGAGGTTCGCAGTCGTAGTCGCAGTCGCCGTTGCTGTCACCGCAGCAGCGCTAACGTCCGCGATGTCGTTCGCGTGCGCGCCGTTGAGGAAGTGCGTTGTAGGCTTGCCGTCCGTGTCGACGGCCTCCTCGGAATGCAGGACGTTCATCTCGTCGGAGGGCATCAGGCTCCCCGTCAAGACAGTCTTCGAGCTCTTCGAGACGTATCCGTAGAGCGGCAGCCCGAGAAGGAGCTGGCATGGTGTCAGTGCTTGACAGCATGGGAGCAGCTGTGAACAGTACCTGTGCTGCGGGGAACTTGGCAGTGGTCCACGCCTTGAAGCCCCCTTGGGCGCTCGCGACGGGTTGAGTCGAAGTGCCACATAAGTTACCTGCGACCGGTGTCAGAGATAAAGTAGCGCCTGGGAAAGGAATTACACGCACCGATGGGTGCATTGGGCCCGGGAGTAGCGGACGCGCCCCAGACATCATAGTTCCTAATAAAATTGTGTCAGATGCTGCGCAAAGCATACTTAGCGTGGCTTACATGATCATAACGTAGTTCAGGACGGCGGCGAAAGCAGAAACATCAGTGAGTGGGCTTCCGTTGGCGCCTAACCACGGGGTGTGCGAGGCCGCGGCGGAAATGATTTTGGATGATCCTGGGGTATTGCTCAGCCATGAGTCATATGCGTTCAACGGTACTGGAGAAAAACTGACCGAGAGACACACGCAAAGCCTTGAACACCAGCAAAAGGTTCGCGGTGTCCTTAGAGCTGAAGGGCTGGCCAGCGCCCGCGTTGTTGGGGAATTCCTGACGCAAAGATAAGTATTTTACACTTCCCAGCGTATAAAAGCTTACCCAGTCGAAATCAATACCTAAACACGTTGGAGCATAAGTTTGAGGATAGGAATTGACAGAAATCAAAGCTCACCATCGAGGCCATACGTGTTGATTGCGGTAGCAATAGCAGAGACAAACTTGGTCCTGTTTGCGGAGGTAGAGCACGCCTGGCTGAAGTAAGTGCACCCGCCCCATCCACCTGTAAAAGAGTAAGCCTCCGACGGTAAGGCAAGTGTAAAAGACCGCACCAAGCGAAAGGATAATACGCGTTCCAGAGCCGCTCGCCTTTGCGGCGGCGACCAAGCGCTTCAGCATGGCAACGCTATTGGTCCCAAAGGCGATCCCAGATGTGGAGGTCGGGGTGGCGAAGGCTGATCAAACGCATCATCAGCCATGATACACAATACGTCCAAAAAACAGTCAGAAGTACCGAAAAAAAGGAGATCAAACTTGGTGAAGTCAATAGACTCAGGGGGGACGGCTGTGGTCGCCCAGTCGGGGTAGTACGCGCCCGCTATCATGGTGTTGGCGGTAGTAAGTCCGTTCACGTCAGCGGCAAGGGCAAGCGCGCGGGTACGCGTAAGCGTCGACGGCAGTGCATCTTCGAGGTCAAATTTCTGGTCGCGTTCGGAGGACTGGGTCGAGAGGAATTCGAAGACGATGGCCTGGTCTTTGTATTCGGGGGTAGACAGAATGTCGGTGAGGTAGTTGGCCAGGCCGATCTTGCGTTCTTCGATCAGAGTATCGTCGACCCAAGCGGAAGGGATGAAGGTGGTGACCAGGAGACGCTTAGGTGGAAGCGTGTAGGGGTCATTGAGAGTTGCTATATAAAATAGGTATTAGATAACTTAAATCAAAATATCGACTTCAGCGATATTTACCGTGAAGAGCGACAAACTGTCCAAAGACGTCAGAAATCAAGCAGGATCCCAGATAAGAAATTAAGCCTGCATACCTCGGAATAACGTCTCTGTGCGGTCAACTCTCTCCCGTCCACATTAACTTGGATAGTGTAAAGGATATGGGGACGAGGGGTAGAAGCAGTAGTGTGGCTCGCAATGAGAACAGTAGAAACCATGTTGAGAAAATGTGCTGCTGAAGATTTTTCGAGCGGACAATTATATACAAGCAGAATCTACCATTCATGCAATCCTCGGCACTGGAGGCGTCTCGAGCCACTGAGCACAACATTGTCTCGAAGGTTTCACGAACAAGAAAGACTTGCCGATATCCTACGAAATGGCCATCGAAATAATTTCTCGGCAGAGGAAGAAGCGTTCAATATCTCAGAACCTTTAAAGACCGGCTGGCCAGAGTTTTCGCCCAGGTTGAGATGACAGAAAGCCAAGAAGTTGTCTGTAAGCTTTGCATACTGAGCGTATTTGGGTAATACGTCATGTCCATTTCAACATCGGAAGGCACATCAAGGCATGGAGTAGATAGGCATGTTCCCGTTGTGTACTGGAAAACAGTCAGACATCCAAGAAGTCGTACGTTGGTTGTTCAAGCTTCCAGTCGTAAGCATGAAAAGTTGATCCGTTAGGTCCGCAGCATCCGCAGCATAGTAGCGGGCAAGCCAATGCACCCTCCGCGAGATAATTTTCACCAAGTATTGTGCGATCCTGGAACCTAAAGCATTAATGCGAGCAAACAATTTGTGGTCGTGGTCGACTCCGCCGGGTTGAACAAGAGTTTGATCGTTCAAGCGGACTTGAGCGGAGTCTGAAGCTACTTGCTGCCGGGTCGGCAGAATTCTAGCGCTCGTCGGACGGGACTCATGTGACGTGTTTTCACGTGATGTCCATCGACAGTCTGATTGACTCGAACAAATTTTTTGAAAGTTATCTCGTTTTCCATCTCTAACCATCCTCCATCCTAATCCTTAACAAAATGGCACCTGCAGGAACTCTCTGGACGACCGACTACCAGGCCAAGGGCAAGGCTGTAAGCTGATTTCCCGAGCGCGAAGACCGTTATCTCACAGCAATATCTCTTTAGATCAAGGCCGCCGCTGTCGTTGGCGGTATCGAGATCGCACTCCCTACCGGCTATGAACACATGGTTGACAACAAGAAGCCCGAATTCTTGTCGAAATTCCCCCACGGCAAGATCCCTGCCTGGGAGGGCGCCAACGGTTTCAAGCTCGTCGAGGGTGCTGCGATCGCTCGTCACGGTAAGCATCGTTATCGGCAATCTAATCGATCGTTGTGCGCGAGTTGTCCGAGTGGCAGCACGCACGATAATCCGGAGCATCTGATATCGTAGAGCGATCCATCAGTTAAATATAACAAAAATTCTGCGCGTACTGATTATCTTTTACTATGTTGTAGTCGCTACCCTTGCCCCAAATTCTGGCCTACTTGGCAACTCTCAAGAGGATGCTGCCCTCGTTGATCAGTGGATCCACCTCGCTGAGAGCGAGGTTGACACCTACACCGACTACATCCGCGCTCTTTGCAAAGGTGCCTTCCCTTACAACAAGCCCGTAAGTAAATCATATAATGCCTTTGTGTACTGAAATTTACAGCATTGTACAGACTCACGTCGGCCTCGTCGAACGCCAAACCCGTGCTTTGCTCACGCTCAATGAGCACCTTTCCACCCGAACCTTCTTCGTCGGCGAACGCATCACCCTTGCCGACATCTTCATTGCTAGTCTAATCCAGAAGGCTGTCGCCGTTACCGTCGATGCCGAGCTTCGCGCCAAGCTCCCCCATCTCATCCGCCACTTCGAGACTGTCGTGAACCAGCCCAAGCTTATTGCCGTCTTCGGACAGACTGAGTACGCTGAGAAGGCCATCCAGTTCGTTCCTCCCGCCAAGGAGAAGAAACCCGCTGCGCCTGCGCCTGCCGCTGCCCCCAAAGCAGAGAAGAAGCCCAAAGCCAAGCCTGTCGACGACGATGAGGACGACAACCTTGTTCCAGAGGAGCCCAAGGTCAAGAACCCACTTGACGATCTCCCCAAGTCCACCTTCAACCTCGAGGACTGGAAGCGCGCATACTCTAACAAGGAGACCCGCGGTGCTGGTGGTGCTATTGAGTGGTTCTACGAAAAGTGAGCAATATAAGAAAATGTCATAAAAATACGCTCTGACCGCGCTGCAGCTTCGACTCCGAGGGCTTCTCAACATGGAGAATCGACTTCAAGTACAACGAAGAGCTTACGCAAACCTTCATGTCCTCGAACCAGATCACTGGATTCTTCAACCGCCTTGAAGCGTCGCGCAAGTACCTCTTTGGCTCGGTCGGTGTCCTGGGCACAACCGGTGATTCCGTCATTTCTGGTACCCTCATCCTCCGTGGCCAGGACGCTGGGCCTGTCGTCGAAGTCGCCCCCGATTGGGAGTCATACTCTTACACCAAGCTCGACGTCAAGGGCAACGCCGAGGACAAGGCCTTCTTCGAGGCTGCCCTTGCCTGGGACCTTGAGCTCAACGGCAAGAAGTGGACCGATGGCAAAAACGTAAGTTGTCTTTTCTTACCTTATCGCGAGACGAAACACTGATTTTCGGACGTGGTTGCAGTTCAAGTAAAATAAGTCAATTGTATGTGTATTGAGTGCCTGAGTGGGGTCTAGACGTGGTTTTTTTTTCTTTTCATCGCTGTATCGCTACTTGCTTCTCTGGCGAGCGTCTCGCCATTTTTATGGTGGCGAGAGGCTGCTGCTTGTCTTCTCTTTTGATGAATAAAAATTCACACGACAGAAAACATTTGCTGCGACGATATCTAAGCGAACGGCCCGGGTTTGCGAGATCGCTGCATCTCGCGGGTAGCTCCCTCGCATCCCAGTTTTCTAGTTCTTGATTCATTGAATGAAAGCAGCTTGCGATCCCTAAAGCTGAAGTCTTCAATGCGTCCAGCTGCTTTCCCGACCAAACTATTTTTTCCCCCTCTCGGCCGTTACTGTTTCGTGGCGTTTGTGCGCCCACTTTCCGAGCTATACAAACAGTAATCAGACGCGTGCGACGCTCGAAAGGCGTTCAATTGAATTGGTTAGATGTATTTAGATTGCCTAACTTTGGAGTGTGCATGCGTCGAGAATGGGGTTCTTGGCAATGGGATTGGCGACTTCGCTGTCAGGTTATAAATACACAGGATCGGCGAGCGGTTATTACATTAATTATCGAGCGCTTAGCTAGGTAGGTGCCGCATGCGCGCTTCATTCTTTCAGGGGCAAATAAAAATTGGGTCAAACTTCAAGCTCCAGACTTCAGACTCAGGCGACAGTGAGTGCTTCTGGCGGGCGGAATTTATTTCTGAGAAGTCCATTGGCAAACGCTCCTGATGGCATGCGCAAGTGTAGTTTTCACCTCCAAAAGGATCGAAAAGGATCGCCCTCTACACGACAAACGCTAGACATCTGATACTCATGTAGACGCGCGAGGTGAGCGTTTGCTGTGGGGGTGGCGATGAGACAAGCAACTGTCGCAGATTATTTTTTTTTCGCTTGCGAATAAGTATCGTGTTACTGCCCACAGGAAATCCAGGAGATTGTACACCATTTTGATTGTTATTCGACGACCTCTAAATGACGATAACACTTTAAAGACTGGGAAGGAGATGTTGGGTATCTCGTAAGGTCAATGCCTACCTACAAGGGACCGGCCGAAATAAACACCCGCTCGTCTGCTCTTCCCCATTTCCAAAAATGAAAGCAAGCGTCGTGGTGTGAGTGCACCGCGCCGCGTGTCGTTCTGGGGTTGATGAAAGAAATAGATTAGAAACAGAATTCGAAGCTGAAAGAGCATAGATTGTATTGAACAAAAATGGTGCAGGGTTGGCGGCCACCTGGGAAAACTATTTTTATAGGTCCAGTTTAGGGCCGGTCATTATTTATCGCGGTTCCGTCGATTATAGGCAACTCTCGAGATCGGAAGACTTAAATAGCGCACTGTGCGCCGGCGGGGCTCAGCGTTGCCTGAACGACGTTCTTTCTTCCTCCTCATGAGCGCACGATGCTACACGATGGCCAACACCGCCAGAACACGCGCCAGGCGTTCATTGTGGGTACGAAGTTTAAGTGTCGCGCCGTCGGGCCGACGTCTACTTGGCCGTGTTTGCCGCAAGGCGCGAAATCATGCGAGAGTTTGCACCAGATTCAGGGTCTTTTTAGGGGCGTTTTTCAGCGTTATATTAGCCGCGACGCACGAGCCAAGCACGAACAGCCAGCGCATAATAATCTTGTTCCGAACATCCATCGCGCGCACACGATATGCCCGCAACTGAAGGCTTCTTGCGCCAGCGCAAGCCCACTGCTCCGCCAAACGCCGATGCATCAGCAATAACGACGGAATCGCAGGTAGAGGAGCGGAAAGACGTTGGGGAAATAGTATGGGGCAAGACTCCTGGGGGGGAAGGTGCGTGCGCAGTGCAGCGAGCTCTACGTCTAGCTGATGACGTTACCCAGTATTCCGAGTTCCGACGACGCACGATGTGCTGACGACGCTCTTCCACCCTGGATATCGCAAGAGTCATCTCGACTTGCTTAACCTAGGCCTACTGGGCTTGCAGCTAGTGATTTTCTTCCTTCTGTCACGTCAAGCCGCCCAGGTGTTTTTCTTCCTCTACTTCGCGTTTTGGCGCGCAGCGTACGACGGCGGCCTTGGCTGGGTGCTCACCAAACAGAGCAAGAAGAAGTGGATTGTGCGCGAGGTGCAACGCCTGGGCTGGTTGGATGAAAAACGCCATCCCAAAGTGCGCGCGTGGATTCGCAGGGAACTCGCGGACAAGATGGGTGGCGATTATTCGTTTGACGTGAGTACGAACAAAAGATCTACGGTTCAGGCTAACACTGTCTTCGCACAGGAGCTTCCAGTGGAATACAACGCGTGGTTGCTTTTTCGCCAGGCGGTTGACGTTATTCTCGTAAAGTGCGTATGCGCGTATCTGTGTCCATTCCCGCGCTCATCCCCGAACCCAGCGACTTTTTATCATACTGCATGTTCGCGTTCTCGTGCTTCCGCGTACCCGAAGATTTGTCTATTGCCGTACACATCATGAGATGGCTAGGCGGCATCGCGCTCATCGGCTTCAATCTGTGGGTCAAGACTGAGGCGCACAATGTTGTCAAAGATTACGGATGGTACTGGGGCGATTGTTTCTTCCAGCGCGGCGCGCTTGTATTCGACGGCGTCTTCGAACTCGCGCCGCATCCCATGTACTCCGTCGGTTCGTCACCCTAAAAATAGCACAAGAAATTTTACTGACGGCGATTGTAGGTTATGCCGGGTACTACGGCCTCTCGCTCATTGTTGGCAGCTATGCGGTGCTCTTTGTGAGTCTCGCAGGGCACGCCGCGCAATTCGCATTCCTCATTCTGTTCGAGAATCCTCGTAAGTTCTGTTCGCTCCTGTGCGGCCCTGCATAATTAATATATCACGTACGCAGACATCGAGCGCATGTATGGCCAGCGCAAGGCCATTGGAAAGCGCATTCCCCTCGCTGCGAGGCGCTCGTCCACAAGCACTCCCGCCCAGAATGCAACGCCCGAGGCCAGCACCTCACGTGCGCCAACGCCTGGCATAACAGAGGCGGACACAGCGACAGAAACCGAGCTTGAGACCGAAGTCGAGGACGCGGTAGAGCCCAGACCCAGTGCATTCCAAAAGCGCGCGAAGACGCGCCATGTACCAACGCTTTCGACGGACAGCGCAGTGGCCGACGGCGATGTGCCGCTGCAGCGCCGCGCTGCGGTATCGCAGCACGATCTGTTCAACAAGTATTTCCGACGCGACGCAGTGGTGTTGCGCAACGTCGATATCTTGCGGTGCGTAGCTGGCGAGCGCTTTGCCACTTTTACGATTACTGACATTTTTCGTGTTTGCTTGGATAGCGCGACTGACGCAATGCTTGTTCTCCTCGTGTTTTATGGCCTTGCCTTCGCATTCCTTCCTACATTCTCTCAGAGGACTTCGTTGATCGTGCACTTCGCGCACGCGCTAGTATGGTGCCTGATTCACTACTTTGGTCTCGGACTGCTGTTGCGTGCGCAAAGTGATCACAAATTCCTCGTGCGACACTACCTGAAAAATTATCATTATGACCACGCGCAGAGTGACCGCGGACAGAACGCGGTCATTGAAGCATTTGCGAACTGGAAGACACTTTTCAATTTGAGTATGTGCATGACTTATGTGTCGGTGATCGGGGTTGCGTGGAAGGCCTACAGCTTTCCAAATAATTGGACAGTGGGCAATGAACTACTGCGTCACACCCTGGGCTTGGTATGTACCTTGTACATCTCCCGCGATGTTGTTCTGATTGCCCGCGTGAATCGGCAGATCCTGATTGCTCTACACATCTGGGCGACGATGGAGTCATACGAGGTGCTTGGCGTGTTCGGTGCGTATGGGACTACTAGGCGTATACAACGACGGCGGGGCTAATTTCTTGGTTTCGTCTGCAAGGCTGGTTCTTCGGCGACTTCTTCATGGAGGAATTCCCCGCGCACCTCGAGTATACGGGCATATATCGGTGCGTCGCTTTTGCATACCAACATGAGTCGGCCGCCGTGTCGGTGGCTATTTGCCTGTCGGCGGGTGCTAACTCCTTGCTGCGCTCTACATAGATATCTGAACAACCCGGAGGCGATGGGCGGCGCGGCGTACTTCGGCCTCGCGTTAATTAGTGGGAGCAAGCTCGTACTCGCGCTCGCCGTGCTCCGCCATCTTGCGAACTGGTGGTTCCTTAGCAGCGTTGAACAGTGCGTGCCTAATTCGCGATCTCCATCTTCTGCTCGCACCCCGCTTATTGACGTACTCTTCCCTTTTTTTCCTTCTTCCCCCCCCGCCTACCCTGCGAATCTGTACCTTGTGTCTGATTGGCCCGCTCGTGATTGGCTGCATGCGTGTGATTGGCCCATGACCTAATGTGGCGCTGTAGCCCCCACATGCGGAAGTTATACGGTGACTCTTTACGCAAGGAGGCCGGATTTGTAAAGGTCATGAAAGGTGTTGCAAGCCGCAATGCGCGCCTGCTTGAATCCCGCGCAGCACGTCATGCCCCTGAACTCAAGCGCGTTGCGCGCGAGGTGATCGGCACATTCGACAAGGTGTACGAGGAAACGGCGGATGCGGTAGAGGACTTCCTTGCGCGATGTGAGCGCTTGCTTTCAGTCGTGGCTGTGGTGAGGGCCTACTGATGGTGGCTGTGATCTTTGTAGCTGCCCCAAGGATATCGGAGGTCGTCCAAGACACCAAGATATTGCTGAGACAGTCCCGCGAAAAACTGGTCATCACGTACGTTGCACACAATTTGTCTACTTTGAGGATTTGTACTGACGGCTGTCTGTTTCTGAATTTCATTTTGCGCTATTTCCGCACGCCGAGTAGCCGCGTCGCGAATGACATTGCGTCTTACGACAAGTCACAGTACCGCGTCTCAATCGTGCCCAGCGCGACGACTGCGCGCCTCGCGTACCACCTCGGCGAGAAGATCACGGTCAAATGGCAGGCACCCCATGGGCACTCGCGCAAGGACTGGATTGGACTCTACCGGGTGCGCCTTGTTACCTCGCGTAGCTGACAAGATTTCTAATTTTATATGAATACATGCAGGTCGGCGCTAACAAGTCGCGACAAGTAACGAAGACCTCGTCGATGGGGATGTGGCTCCCTGTGCACGGCGAGGAGTGGGACGGCGACGTGCCGGTAGGAATGGAGCGTGGGCCAAGCGCGCACTACGATACGGAAAAGGGGACCGTCACGTTTGGCGGAAACACGCTGCCATGGCTAGTCGGGCGCTACGAGGTGCGTGCTGCCATCAGTCTGCGACTACTTTGCTGACGATCGAGGGGTAGGTCCGTTATCACCACGATGGGAAATATAACGTGATGAGCATGGACGGGCCGCTTGAAATCTACGGTACAGTTTATACACTGCCTTGCTTTAATGTGCTGACACGTCTTTCTGACCATGTTTCAGTGGATAGGCCGTCGGAGGTAACATTCACCACCGTGCGCAAGTCGCTGATGCAGATTGTACCATTGTGCCTCGACTCGGACCCCTCGTTGATTCCACTTTCCTGCAAGCTCCCACTTGGTGAAGGCACGAGCGGCAGTGGCGGCGGGGCGCACACGGCCGCCGCACCCCTGGAAAGCGAGGCAATTGCGGACACGCAGCTGGGCGCCACCTCGTCGGCGTCGGGTGCGGGTTCACCGGAGGCCGACCAGGAGCAGCGCGACCCGGACGATTTCAGTTTCTGGTCAGAGCGGCAGGCGAAGCGAATATGCGCGGCAGTGAAACAGATCTTCGAAATCGAGTACGCGCCAGAGGTTATTGTCGCAGACGCGAACCTGACCGCGCTCGCGAACCGAATACTGGTGTCGAAGGAAATTTTGGCGTCCGGTGTTTGAACCGGGGGCCGTATGCGGCGGCCGTGGTGGGTACTTGTCCCGTCCGTGCATTCCCCAGCTCCAGCTACAACTTGGATTTCGTACCATTTTTTTCTTCCCTATCTGTGGCTTTTTCCTGCCCTTTTGCCCCATTTCTCTCTCATTTGGACGCCCCGTAACGTCGGCTATCCAATTTGTCTATGAATACACGTCGCATGCAATATGTTGCTTATCGATCTCGCTGTTGGCCAAGTCCTCGTGTACGCTATGAACAAGTCTGAGAAAGTTGGTATAAACGCAAATCAGCGCCCAGCAGCGCCGCATGTCCAACCGTGTAGAAGAGCCGGGCTAATCGCCGCCGTGAAGGCCCAGTACGGAGTTGGATGTTATAAAGACAGCTCTCGTTATTTAATAGAGCTCACAGATTCACACTCATATCGGCGTGCGGCGTGCGCTGTCCATGGTATGTCAGATACTAATGCGATGCGAGTCTGCTGTCTTCGATAATTAAATTATGTAGGTCATTTTGTTGAGATTCTGTGGGAGCCCTGGTCTTAGTGAGAATATCACCGGGTTAGGCTGTCCGGCCCATCTCCCTGGGAGCTAATCGTGATCCAACGAAGGGATAATCAGAACGCACTCTTAAATTTTGGGACAGGCTGAAGCGCCCTCGCATAGTACCCTTAGCGGCGAGGTGAAAGATGTAACACGCGGTCGACGTCCCTACAGGTGAGGCTGTATCGCACACCTCGATGCAGCGGAGTGCCTGTGCCGATTAATTGCTTGATCTGTGGATCCTCGAGTTGTGCTAGATTTGCAATGGCTTGACCCGCAAAATGGGGGGCGCACGCTATGACATCTTCGGTGACCCCCTCGATCCTAGGGAGAGCGGTCCGAATCAGTGCAGGAGCCAGTGAATACATGTGAACAGGGACATACCCGTGCAGGTGGGAGGTATACATCGTCCCCGAGGAGATAATGAGGCTGCGGGGCTCCAATATGACAGAGAGAGCGGGGCGATTATCGATTGTTTTACCATTTCCGTTCGAGGCGGCGTCTCCGTCGGCGTCCGCCCGATACTGGTAATAATGGAAGACAGTATGCGACCCGAGCGAAAGGGTCGCAACCACAGGGTGATACAGTGGACCGTCTTCGTGGGGCTATGGCGAAGGTTCAGAAGAGAATGGGCGGCGAACAGAGGACTGCGCATGTACCATGATTCCCTGGCCCGGAAGGTACTATGATACCTCTTCAATCCGCGGCCCAACAGAGCGATTGAACAAGATTCACCTCGTTCATGATAACGTGATTGGGTCCGTTGTGAGGCGCATTCTCGAACGCTCCAGTGGCTTTGATTCGCGCAATAATATCTGGGCTGGTGCAGAATTAATATACAGTGGGTGTAACACGACAGGTCGTTGCGCAGCACATACTACTTGGTGATGAACGGTGGGAGTGGACGTGCTAGGAGATTGCCTTTGGCCGTTATGTCGCCACCTAAGTATTAACCATGTTATATTTATTGAAATGGGTAGGGGAATGCGACGGACCCCATATTTGCAGTCTGCGATATCATACTATTTTGTTTGATGAGTTGTGTAAGCATATAGCGCTCACGAACCTCCTACTTGTTAGCTGCTTCCACTGGGGCTGGGGCGAATCATTAATCTGTGGTTAATGGGCGGAAATGAATATTTAAATTGGGGTCAAATGTTAAAGCCATCCAGAAATCACACCTTGCGGATAAGGTACTCTTCTTCTTCGTTCTATAAGGCGCTCAGATAAGCCTGCAGCGCGGTGTTGGACTAAACCTGCTTGCTTACAGTTATGAATTTAGGAAAATAAAAGACATCCAGCCCCTCTGACAGCCTACGTTCAGCCAGCTGTCGGTTTGCTGGCACCATACTAAGTATGTATGCTGACGCGTTACAGATGTTAATATCAATCTGTCAGAGAAACGGACCCTAAATTTATACAAGTATCAAAGGGTTCAAAGTCACCATACCTATTGTATCCGCGATAGTAGTAGTGCCTTCCGTCGCGTCCTTATACGGTGTTGCTGGTGAGAGATCGAAACAGGAGTTGTTAGTGTGCCGCCAACTGATCAAGGCAGCCTGTGCCGCGATGCCGGGAAAACAATGGTCGGCTTTCCTTTGATCCTTTTATGAGATGTCCCGAATAAGTATTTCTCCAACAAGGACGCTACATTTATTCTCTTTGATTCGGGTCCCTTCATTTGCGTGACAACCCAAGAAAATCGCGGAATCATCATGGTCACGGTGTGAGTCCGATTAGGTTTGGCCCGACCCCCACGCAACTCGTGAAATGACTACAAATGAAACCCTGTTTATCCTCCATAGCCATGGTTCAGACGGTGGGTCCCCAGCAAAATCGGCGTTAGGTGGGTTTCAAGGGAATGAAAGCCCAGTGCCGCAGTCCATTAATTGTCCATGATGATGTATTGATGACGATGATGACCCCAAGTCGACAACTTTCACGGGTTCAAAAAAGTCAACGGCCCTTCTTTAGCTATATGTACCGTCCGGATTTTTCAAATGTATTTCAGGTTTTCCTTGATTTCCTTAGCGGGTGGAGGCGTATTTTGAATCATTGCCGTGAGATCACAGCAAAGAACATTCAATACCATTAACATTAATAACAACAAATGGATTTAATCCTGTACTATGATATTGGCAGAATCGCGGATCGCAAAGTAGACGATGTGCAGATCTGCAACATGTTTTTACGTACTTTTGAAAATTAAGTTTGAACTTTGCAAATTAGACACTAATGCCACATGGCAGGCGAATACAGGGCAACCCCGCTGCCATCCGAAAATGATGCAATTTAGACTTAGCCTTGTCAGATTATGAGCTCCATGAAAGCCCGATGAAAGCAGTAAATCCATCCGCAAAGCTTTGCGCCCCTGCGGCCCTTTTTCTCCCAAACGGAGGCAAAAGGCGGTACGGGAGAACCCGAACAGATTCAACAACTCGAAACAAAAATATTAATCAATAGTCCTAAGACGGGCCTCTAGTAGTATGGGACTCCAGGTCTGTACAGATAATTACTACAGATATATAAGGCGCTGCTAGTATTTTATTTCTTCTCGTCAGGGGAGCTGCAATACGGGCAGGGTTAGGCACTTTTAAAACATTGTTCGTGGAATAGGCATACACCGGAGAATAGCTGCACGCGAGGCCGCGGCGGTCGCAATTGGAACAAAGAGGTTTATTTCCGTCACATTTTAATTTTCGGCCTGGGATTCATGTCGTTGGTAAAGTGATTTTCATACCCCTTCAAGTTACGGATGTCTCACCTCGGCAAAATACGCAGGCCATAGGCGTTCTTTTTGGTGTCTTGGGCCCATCGTACTGATATTGGTATTGCTATAGGTGAAAAATCTGTCAGAAGCGGATAAAACTGCGATAGAAATTGAGTGCCTGACATCTGGCTGAGTGGAAGAAGACATGGTGGGCGAAAGTTGAATGCTGCCCACTGGCCGTTGTTGGTCCCTTTATACCTCCCACCCACTGTGTACACAGGATCATATTCGCTAGTACTTATTATGATCTGGATCTGGCCCAATCTGCACCGGAAATGGGGTAAGAGTAATTAAATTGGCTGGTGTGAAAGTGCCACTGCCGACAGCATTAAGATTCTTTTTCGTGGGCCCTTCTCTCGTTAGAAGTACAGGGTGATTGTGTTATGGAGAATCGTGATTTGTCAACAATGTCAAGCACTCCTTTCGGCCTGTTTCGGTCTACTAAATTCGGGTCCAGCATCCTCCAAGCCAAACAGGGATATGCTGATGGCTGTTCGATCCAAGTGCACCCAGGCGCTTAAAAGTAAGGAAGTCGCTTCGAACCAAATTTGGTTTCGCTGGACTACGAAGACGCAGACCTCACAAACACTCTACACTTAGATGGAGCCAGAGTCCAGGAAGTTCCTTTGACAAGTCGTGGTATCATTAAATGCGGTCACTCGTGTATGTACTTTTATGACAATTATATGATGATGAGAATGCTTTAATTAAGAACGGCAAAAGCTCTCACAGCGGCCCTCCGACCTCGTGAAATTTCTATTTCGCGGGATGTCATTAAAGGTACATGGAACGATGCGGGACATCGGTATTTCTCCGAATGTGAAGCTGTGCAGCGTACTAGCTCTTGATAGCGGGGAGATAATCGAGCCACTCATAGTTTTATCTGTCCCGATTATAAGCGATTCAGGGAGACCAGGCTCTGCAGGTGTGCTCTCTTTTCAGTGTGTGGAAATCGTGTAGCCGCAAGCAGGGACAACTTTAAAACCCAAAACTTACACGGGTGTCATACACGAAAACCTTCTCCCACCGTACTTAATCAGCCAAATATCTGGATGAATATGTAAGCCATGCCCACCCCAACCGTACTCGGAATTTTTTGAAGTGGAAAATTTACCTGGGTATATTCATTCGTTGTCCCCAATGGCACAGAACTTATGAACATCATTCATCAGTACACTGAAGTATGAGGTGACAGAATTAACGGCTAAATGAAGAGGGATGTTGTGAGGGACTACAAAGACCGCGGAATAATAACTATACCGCGACGCAGATATCTTGGACAATCTTCAAATTTTAATCTCCTCGTCGATATTAATCAGCCGCGATAACACCGATTAAATAAATGGAAGTACAAAAGCCGTTGTTGACGGTGGTAACGCTCTGTAGAATGTAAGATACACTGGTTTGCTGTAAATAAGTCCATTAACAGAAAGCACTCATTAATTTTCATCATCAGTCTACATTTTAATTTTAATTGCTTTGCTGTTCACTTAATACAGGATGATACAGATGAGAAAATTATCAATCGATAAAACAGAACTGACGACGTTTGGGTATTGTTCACCCAGCAAATTTGTAGCCGATGGATTATTCATCGCGGTACAGAGATTTCAAATGAAATAGTTCAAGTATGTATGTTAAATGTTATATGCCCCGAAATTTCTTTTTCGTAAGTTCTTCTACCGCCGAATGGCCACGAACAATGGGCGTTTTATTTGCCAATTGATAACGCCAAGGAAACGAGGTTGATTCCCCAAGGCAATAGTTAGCATAAGCAACTAAACTACGGGGATTTGAACGTCGCTTGAGAATAGAAGGCTGGAGTGCTATGCTAATGCGAAATGACCGGCGCCAACTCGGACATCACCATTTGATATCTCGAGTACCGCCTCTCACTGACGCGTAGATGAATGTGAGAACAGACATAATCAACGACTGTGGATGACGCGCGCGATGACAGTGGTAGATTAGAATTTACGTAGATATGTCTCGGAAAGCTCCCTCGAGCTATCTTGAAGCGGACAGGAGCCGTTCCTGTGGAACATCGCGGTGCCACAGGCGCGGCACTCCGGGGTATGCAGCCATTGTTCAGATCGCAATTTCTGATTATCAGCTCAGGACAAATGAACGGGCTGCGATCTTAGGGGATGGTGTCTCGGCTCACTCTCGACTCCAGGACCTCGGCAGCTAGGCGTGGCTGAATAGGTGTACAAAGGACCTCTAGCGCGTTGAGCGTGAGCGATCCGAACGCCTGTTATTTTGGGACGCAGTCATCGAGCACGCAAAATAAGGTCGGTGGGACAACCACGAAGTAAAACCCTCGTGGCGTGGAGTCATCAGTCCTTTGCTGGGAGTGAAATACCTGATACTCGGACGACGAGGCTGAAAATGTCTACATATTAGGCATGCTGGCGTAAATAGCTCTGACCTTGGAGGTAGCATGGGTGTGGCGCAATTAAAATGGTCCGGAGCTTGTTTTCGACACGCAAGCCACGGGTCCAGAGCAGGAGAACTCTTCTAAAGTTGTTATCAGAAAAGTAAATACAGGACATTGATGACGCCTAGATTGAACGCATATTTGAGGAGAGCCCCGGTAAAAAAGGATGTGCAACTTACGAGAGGTCCCTATCATAATGGACTATAGACCTGACAAACAGCCCTGTAACATTGTTTGCTTTACTTCGTCGCCGGTCAAAGAGACATTATGTGAACTTTTAATCGGATTGCGTGCCGAGAATCTAGGAAGTAAGATGCGTAGATGTCGCCAGAGGATAGCCATCCACGAATCAGAGGGACTAGAAGAGCCGAGAAATATAGGCTGTCATGCATTTAAGCCCACGCTGTAGAGGGAGAGTCGAAAAAAGGTCTGGTGACAGCATTAAGGTAGACTGGTGAGACCTTATCGGAGAAAAATACTTTGGTGCCCGTTGAAGTGTCGTAATGCTAGCAACTGCTGTTATTTTGGTTAAGCACATGGGTTACAAAAAGCGTACCGTGTAATCAGGGTATTAAGGTTGTAATTTGACCGGGCTCAGCTCCCGCGAGAGTAACCAAGGCGTATGAGTCGATAATTTTGACTGAAAACAGTTCGAATCATGCATCGGCAATACCGCGCAGGTTGGCTGCGAGGCATAATGAAGTACGCTCGGTCACCACGGACGTGCGAAACCCTACCTGTCTGAAGTAGGCGCTCTACGGCGTTTGAATATATCCGACGCGCAGCTCTAGCGTCATTTTGGAATCAATCAGATTTCTTGGTTTGACCGTGATTAGGCGAAGAATATATGGTTCAATGAACAGCACCTGCCGAGAACCATTGGAGCGGAGATCCTTTATTTGACATGACGGAACTTAGGAATGCCTCGAGGTGGACTAGTTAATGGTCATGTGTTCACCTCTGAATCTCAAAAGGCCCCCGTCGATGTCCCTTCGTCCAAACCACCTCTTCCGGTGACTGTGAACGTCGTCCTCGAAGTCGAATTTGAAGTTACATAGCTCGAATCACGTGTAGCTAAGATTTGAGTGACTCAAGAGTTTCTATTAGAATTATTTCCAATGAGAAAGCTGTTGGTAGTCTGAATCTCGAAGGCGTTTGCAAGGTTTTCGTTGAGGCTTGTGGGTTGTGCTGATCAAGTTTGATGGCAAACACCGATACCTTCCTCATTAGGTAATGGATTAAATCACAAATTCATTTCCCACGACCTCGTGATTAATCGGTGGTCTTCCGGCCCGGCCGCTGTGTTGTATAAATATGTTCTCTCCTCACAGGATCATTATGAATCCTTACCGCTGTCCGGTCTTGTGGCCTTCAGTGCACACACTTGTGTCAAAAAATCAATACCCTGGGCAGCGGGCAGCGGGCTACAGCGGGAGGCTGCCCGCAGATACCCAAGTGCTGCCCGGCAAATATGCGGACCGCAGTCGGAGACAGTATGGTCCTGACATAGCCATGCATGATGCACGAAATGATGCACGCGCCAAACACGCAGCTAAAATGTTCAACAACCTCCACAAAGGGGCATTGACTGCTTTCTTTCTCCCCACATTATCTCTTTTCATTTTGATACATCTCTAGAACTTGTTAGACGCTTGTCCCACCATCACCTTTTCATCTGTCATGGCTCCTATTAGCAGTAATTGGCCTGATACACAAGCATCTCTCGAGATAATGGAGCCCGAATACGCAGACCGGGTCTCATCTATGGTCGAACAGATCAAGCCGCACCACAGCAGGATTGAATCCTACGCCTCTTCGCTTCATCCAAGCCACCTATCTTGCAAATTGCTCGGCGAAAACTACACATGGGGACAGTCGTTCCTCGTCTACGAGCTCCTATTCGAGGACGACACTTCCTGGATCATCAGATTCGGTATGCGGCCTATGGATGCCTACTTCAACACTGCAGCGCAGCTTCAGCGGAAAATCCTGAACGAGGTGGCGGCGCTTCATCTCGTCCGACAGCGCACAACAATACCTGTTCCAGAAATAATTGCATATCACGCCCACCCGTCTCCATTAAATCCGCTGGGACCGTCATTCCCCGCATTCGTGCTCATGACCTCCATTCGAGGCATCACGATAGAAGACTGTGGCATCGCCATCCATGAGCTGAGCTCCGGCTGTGGGCCCGAATCCGATTTCCCAGGAGATGCACTCGACTCGTATGCAGGCGATGAAAATAAGCGGCAGATTCTGCAGCGCTATTTGCGGGACATCGCCGACATACACGTCCAGCTCAGCCGCATTACGTTCGATCGCATAGGGTCGTTCGCGATTGACGACTCAGGGGAGGTGTCCATTGGTCCTGGCGCAGACTTCGGGCTCGGGCCCTTCACATCCGCCAAGGATTACTTCGCAATCCAGGCCGAGGCGTACGAACAATTGGCCATCGCGGCCGGCGACGAGGACACCGGCGACGAAAACGACACCGCTAATCGTGCGCAGCTGAAGCGCCGCTTCGTAGCCGCGCTGTGGCGCAAGGCGATGATGCCGCTTGTCGACGAGCGCGACGATCGCGGGCCATTCCCAATGCGTCACGGGGACCTGCACAGCGAGAACATTCTCGTCGATGAGACGGGGCACATCGTCGGCGTGCTCGACTGGGATTGCGCGGGCACGGTCCCCTGGGAGGCGTTCGCGGTCCCGACGTTCGAGGTCTCCGGCCATTTCTCTGAGGCCGACTCTGACGCTGCGTCCGAGTCGTCTGAGGAAGACTCGCTGATGACGCCGCCGCCCCCCGCCCACACGCGGCCCGTAGTGCACCGCGCGTTCAACCGCGAGCTCGCGGCGGCAGAGTCGCAGGGTGGCGCAGCGAGCGGGAAGCCTGCGTCGGGACGCAGCCTCGCAGCGCTGCACGACTCGCACGCCGGCCACGTCGGCGCGTACCTGGCGTACTGGATGTATTCTTTGGCGTGTGACTACGATCAGACGGGCAGGGCGCTGCATCGCATCCTCGGCTCGGAGGCCGACATCGACCAGGACTTGGAGGACTTCGCGCGCGAGGTCAGCGCGCTCGACGTGCGCGAAGTTGAAGCTCAAAATTAAATCTTCCCACCAACGCGGATCCTGGCGATCACACGGACATAAAGGAATCAATCATCCAACCATTTGTAACAATATTTAGCAATCCCGCAGAGCTGTGTGTATCTAACTCACCTTTTATGTGTTTCACTTGTATCTGGCTTTCTTGCATCTTGCATGTTGTGTTTTTATCAGGATTTCGTTTTGATGGACGGCGGTCTCATCTTTGTATAATTATAACCAAGTTATTGCATTCTTGTAGGTCCTGGAAGTTCGATTCGTCATTTGCTTCGCATAGATCTTCTTGTAGATAAACAACACTTTACATCTGTATTTGATCAAAGATAGATCTCCAGTGAATTGCGCTCATGGATTATTATGAGCTTAAGTTGGATATACCAACTAACAAGTAAAAATACAATGCATTCAGGCAACCTTCCTTTGGACCCCTATGTAGCCAAAGCAAGCCAAGCAAAAAGGAAGTGCGTTTAGATGCTTTTTAGCCTTCGATCTCCTCGATCCCAAACGTAGGAAATCGTCGCAGAGTCCACTACGATAGCAATGAGGCGGGGAATCACGACGCAGGCGCGGCCGCCCCATCGTTCGTCTTCACCTTCTTCGCCGACTGGATGGCTGGCGGCGCGTTCTTGCCGCGCACACCCGTGTCAGCAGCACCTCCTGGCTCAACGGCGCGCTTGCGCTTTTCGCCGGTTTCCTCGCCTCCCTCAGCCTTGTCACGCGACTCCGCGTTGCGGTCACGACCCCCACCGCGCCCGCCACGCCCGCCACGGCCTCCGCGCCCACCTCGTCCGCGTGCGCCACCACGGCCTCCACGTCCGCCACGCCCGCGGCCGCTCTCGCGCCCGCCACCCTGGCTGAATGCATTTTTGGCAGCGGCTTGTGCGCGCTCAATTTCGAACTGCTTCTCCTCGTCCTCTGTACAAACGTCAGGACCCACGCATGGGCTGAGCAGGGCGGCACGCACCGGTGGGGATGGACCATGTCACCTCGTTGCTGTTGATCTTGGTGATGGTGCTCTTAACGTACGCGATGTCGTCCTCGCTGAGGGGTTTGTAGAACCCGACGAGACCGCTGTTCTCGCCGCGCGCGTACTTGATGTATGGCGCCTTGCCATCGAAGCGCGTCTTGATGGGGTCCTGCGGGCCGTCAGCACACGCACGCACAGGCGCGGGGAGCGGGACGCACCTTGATCTCGCTCCAGGTGACGTCGCCACCGCACCCATCAAACTTGAGTGTGACACCCTTGACGAATGGGATATCTTTCTCGTCGATCACGCCCTGGCCCTCGTCGTTCTGTGTGATGAGGATTTTGTGCCCGAGGAACTCGAGGAAGACGTCCTTCTTTTCCTCGCCAGCCGTCTTTGAGGACGACTTTCCCTTGGCCATCTCCCGGAAGGCGTCGAATTTTTTGGAGGACATCACCTCGCGGCGGTGGTTCGCGCTCTTGCCTGTCAGGCCTTTTTCTTTGATTTTCATCTCGCAATAATCCTCTCTATAGCCAGTCGGACTGTGTAAGAAGAGTGGGTGAAGAGGCGAGGAAAGAGGCGTACTTTGTCATGGTGAGGAGTTCCTTATCTTCCCATGTGGGCTTGGGGTCGGCTTTGAGGATCTTGTCCACGGACTCGAAGTCGTTGAACTCGACGAAGACCGATCCCTGCAATAGATTAAGATGGTGCAGTGTCATCGTATGTTCGCAGAACTGACCTTGAACTTCTTGGTGTCGTCTCTCCTCATCCTCACGGCGCCAACACTTCCGTACTTGTTGAAGTATTCCTCCAACCGGCTTTGCAGCGTAGGTTCCTCGTCGCCGAAACCTTTCTAACAACGCACTGGTTTTTTAGCGATGCATCGTGTACTGGTCAAAGAGATGCGCGCACAGCGTATATGCTCCGTTCAAACTGGTTCTTGGGTTCCTGGGGTTCCGTCGTGCGGCGCACCTTGGTGCCTGTTTCGTCGACCACTAGGAAAGTGCTGTTGGCCCGCAAAGCATCCGCTAGCCATTCCACACCCTTTGCGGTGAATTCGCGCATGCGCTTGAAAGATCCAACAGTCTCAATGGAGATCCAGTGCTCTGGGTCCTTCGAGTAGAGCGTCCACATGAATCTGGTGCATGCGTCAATAACGATTTCAGAAAGTATAGGTCGCGAAGAATGTACTTGTCGTAAGGAAGATTGGCATCGGCGAAGTAGAATTCGACTTCGAAGTGTCAGTATAATTGTTCAGTACTCTCCGCCAATACTTACTTTGCTTGGAAGCTTTTTGCTTCTTTTCGGTCTCTGCAGCGTCGTCCATGACGGCGTCGGCGGCAGGCGCAGTCGAGCTCTCTGCAGCAGGCTCGGTAGTTGGGACGACGACCTCAGCGGGTGTTTCGGTGACGGGTTCAGACATAATGAAAGATGTCGAGGAGGAGTCAGTTGAAGAGTCACTTTTGGTCAAGTTTTTGCAACGATAACCACTCGATCAAAGTGGGGTTAGGGTTCGGGCCGAAATTACCGATAATTCACATTCCGCTCGCGCGTGGTCGACGAACTCCTTCGTGACGTTCTTCACCGATGAGCTCGGCTCCTTACTCTTGTCGACGATGCAGACGACGTTCTTGAAGGCGGAGAACTTCTACTTCCGGCTGAAAATCGCGCCTCCAACCAAGAATGAGCTCGCAATTCGCAAAACGATTGTAGATGCGCTGACGCAAAGTTTCGGCCAGACTTTCGCTGCTACGTATCTCGACATTCTCTGGACGAGCGAAGACGGAAACGCCTGTGTAATCCGGGTTCAAAGAGGGTAAATGCTTGATGGATTTTTCTCTGTTCGTAAGGGTCTGAAGATATTTGATTCCTAGCGACGCCACCAAAGTCGCGGCAGCTCTCGCGTCATGGAACGATTTGCCAAGGTTGTCTGTCAGCAACGAATCGGCGTTCTTGCCTTCTATCTTACCTACGAATGACGGTCTGTAGCAAATCCCAAGATATTCTTGATCCGTGTCGTATCGATTCTTGCTCCCGTGGATACTGCAGACGAAGACCAACGCTAACCTTCCAGCTGGCTCAGTTGCCTGAAAGGCGTTATCAGGCGTTATCTGCTGGCAAATGATGAACATCAGTTAGTAGCTGTCAAGAGTTTGTATCCGGTTTCGTGTGGCGCAAGTCCCGCGCGGGCGCAAACTTGTGAGCATTTGCTTTCAATTTTCTAGGTGAGCACTTCAGAACGATGACGGCCAAATTCCTTCGATCGGTCGTTCATTGATCTTCATCATGTAGCCACAGTCGCGAGGAGAGCTATGGGATTACATCTGTCCTTTTCCTCTTATGTCGTTGAGAAGGTGCTTCTGGCATTTCCAATCGTTTAGAAACATCATCATGCAAGAACAAATTCGCTTAGGCTCTTCCATGCAAGGAACCCAAAGCCTCAAATCTTTACGGCGATGCTTCGCTGAGGCTCCGAGCCTTCACGCACCTCAACACATCTTACATACCTCGCATGCTTCCAAGGCAACCACGCCGTCGTATCATGCAATGGAGATATTAATTGTTCTCAAGGGCTCGTCCCTTTTTGGACGAGTCGTTTTGCATCCTTCTCCGAGTCTTCGCTGTTCTCTTTTTCAACCGCCTGGGCCACTTATGCTCATTTGACCCCTCTCGTTTCCTTCCCCCTCACCTGAACGCCGGGAATGCATAGGGGGATGCGGAATTTCCAATCGCCGGTACAATACGGACTCCGGAGTGCATATTAATTCCAGGGACGGTGAGTGCCTGGATCAACTCACAAGTACTATATTTACGCAATCATACCTGCCCTTTGAATGTTCTTTTAAGTAAGACACCAGCGGTAAAATCGCGCCCGGCCATCGCTGTCTCTTCTCTTTTCCGCTCCATCGACAATACCGACATTCATTTAGCATCCTACTTGAGCTATCCGCTCGCTGTCTCTCGTTTCGTGCTCTAAGGTGCCACGGGCCTCTCTTTTCTGGGCGACTATGGGCATTCCTTTTTTCCGGACGCCGCTGGTTGCGTTGACACTCGTTTGGGCATTGGCCACAGTATTGCCATCGAGCGCCCGACTTCCGAGCTCATCTATAAAACACAAACGCAACTGGAATACCTTCAGCAATCAGACGAACTTCATTCGTGAAAACCCCGCGGAGTTGCAGAAGCGGGATGGGAGTAAATATGTATTCATGCACCATGTACGTCCTGTCTTCTTTTTTTGTGCATCGCGTAGGCAGGCTTTGTTGAGACCGGGATTTTGGATAGATTGTTGGCAGTGCGTTTTCTTTTTATTGTTGCTTCCCTGTGTTCGCACTCACGTAGTGCGATTGCAAAAAATATGGTTCAGACACGTATGTTCACTATTTCTTAATGCCCGCCTTCGCTAAAAATATCGATCTGCAGATACCCATATGTGTACGCAGATTGGCTGGACGACATAAACAAAATCGCCGCCAAAGGCATGTGCGTATAGCAAACAGAAATTGATATTAGTTAGGCTGGACTCTGACAAATCCCACGCAGTGACGCGATAGCGCTCAACATCGGTAGTGATACATGGCAACGGACGCAAGTCGCGACTGCATATCAGGCCGCAAAGGACTCTGGGACAGGGATCAAATTGTTCTACTCATTTGACTTTACGGCTATGCCGTGCGACCTGGCCGATCTCGTCGCGCGCGTAAACCTCTACGCCAGCCATCCGAATCAATTCACGGTGGGAGGGAAGGTGTTCATCTCGAGTTACTCCGGCGACTGCCTGGGGAACTCGGGCTGGGCGAGCCTGAAGGCGCAGACGAATGGTTACCTCATGCCGTTCATCTGGGGACTTGAAGGAAACTTTAATCAGTGGCCCGCACTGGATTCGTGGTATTGGTGAGCCTTCATCGGAAAACAATGATGCCGCCGCGGGCGCGCGCTCACGTTGGTTTGATTGACAGCTGGGGATGTGCATGGCCGCAAGGGGACTACGACAAAAGCGTATGTGCACGATTTTTCTTGTTCTTTAACCAATATGTTCTGACGCGGACATTGTTCTCAGACTGACGATGATAATTATTGTAAGGCGCATCCGCTTTTGTTGGCATATCTATTAATGTGCCTTGAACAGATATCAGCCAACTGGGTACACGATATGCCACCACAGTTAGCGGTTGGTTATAGTATGTTCCTGTAATTCTCTAAAGGACCCATCCTTTGTGCTAACAGGCGCCTAGCACGCATCTTTCCGATAAGAACTTCTACCTTCGGGGGGACGATTGGCTCATCGTGAATCGCTGGGAGCAACTTATGCAGCTGCGCAGCACTTTGACATTCGTCGAGATGGTCACATGGTACGAGCGCCACATAATTATGGATATTTTTGACCCATCTCAAGCCGAAACCTTGTTCTAGGAACGATTATGGCGAGTCTGACTAGTGAGATTCGAGTCTTCGTGCTGTCTATTTCATCGCCTGATTGACGGCCTGTATCAGCTTCGGGCCTTTCAAGGGTGCTGCGCCAACCGGCACGTTCTACGCCCAGGACTTCCCCCATACCGCCTGGTTCGACCTGTCCCAATATTACATCAAGGCATTCCAGACCGGAAGTTACCCAGCGATTACTGTGCGTTTTCTCAGCCATTTCTCTATTTCACGTTAGTACAGGCACTTAATGCATTATCATCATGTAGACCTCTACAATCTATTTCTGGGCGCGTCCGCATCCAGCAGCCGCTACCGCGTCTGGGGATTCCCTCGGAAAGCCGACGGGATGGGACTGGACGGAGGTGCGTTCTTGTGCATGCGTCTCTTGCAATCGCTTAATCGGCTGCATCAGGACTCTATGTGGGCGGCTGTGTACTCTACCGCTCCCGCCACGGTGATCCTCAAATGCGGAAGCTCATCGGGCTCGTTTTCAGTAACTGCTGGTGTCTCGAAGCTCAAGATCCCCCTTGGCGCGGGACAAATGACCGTGCAAATGATTAGGAATGGCCAGACTATTATCAACTACACTCCCACTGGATACACTTACGTTCTCAACCCAGTATTATGTGCGTTTATTTTGCAAATTATTCCCCGCTCATATCTGACTTCGTTCAACAGACAATTATAACGCTTGGGTAGGCTCTGCTGGTAAGTCTATAAAAATCGTGCGTTGGCTGACGCCTAATTATTTTCTATCATTGCAAATTAGCTGCTACTTCTGAAGGTGGTAGTACTTCGACAACGAGCAGTACTTCGACGAAGACTACTACTAGCACAACCAGCACTTCCACCAAAACAACGACCAGCTCGACTAGCACTTCCACCAAGACTACCACTAGTACAACTAGCACTTCGACAAAGACGACTACCAGCACGACCACTACAACATCTACAACAACGGCAGCTACTGCTACTGGGACCGCCGGTTGGAATTATCTTGCATGCTACACCGACTCAACCACCCGCACGCTCAGCGCTCTCACACTTACAGATTCCGCTCAAACTGTGGAAAAGTGTCAGGGCAGGTGCCAAGCTGCTGGTTACTTGTACGCAGGCGTGGAATATGGTGTCGAGTGCTACTGCTCGAACACGATTGCCCCAGGCGCATCGACCGTTGCGGAAAGCCAATGTTCGATGGCGTGCGCTGGAAATGGTATGTTTTGAAACGCAACTGGACTCTTTCAATGACTGATTGGTTTTGCAGCAAACGAGAAATGCGGTGCTGGGTACTTTATCAATATTTACAAGGCAACTGCAGTAACTGCGCCGGCAACCTGGTCGAGCTTCGGCTGCGTCGCCGAGGGGACGTCAGGATCTCGCCGTGCGCTGACGGGGGCCTCGTATGTAGAGTCAGGAATGACGCCTGCAGTGTGCGAGGGTCTCTGCGCCGGATACGCTTATGCGGGCGTGGAAGATGGGTGAGTGGCGGTTCTGTTGTTCTCCGTCGCACCAGCTTACCGGTTCATGGGTATTCTAGTGACGAATGTGGGTTGTTGTACCTATCTTGCAGAAGGGAGATACTCAACTCACACACAATTGATAGGTTACTGCGGAGACAACCTCACGGGCAACGGCGCCACCGGTGCTGTGGTGGCTTCGAGTAATTGCCAGACTTCCTGCGCGGGAGACTCTTCGCAGAAATGCGGGGGCAATTGGTTCTTGAACGTGTTCAAGACCTCGACCAGCGGATCGACGACGACGGCGACGGCGACTACATCATCGACTAAGACATCTACATCTACATCTACTACTCCAAGTGCCACTGCAACCACCTGGAATACTTATGGCTGTGTCTTGGAGGGCACCACCGGCTCACGCCGCTCGCTGACGGGTGCGAGCTTCACATCGACATCTATGACGCCCGCCAAGTGCCAAGGGCTATGCGCTGGATACCTCTACGCAGGCACCGAGTACGGGTAAGTATAAACTCTCTTTTACCCATTACGAGGCTGACTCTGCGTGTGCCTCCCCTCCAGCCAGGAGTGCTACTGCGGCAACTCCCTGCAAAACAACGGCGCGACGGGCCTGGTGACCGACGCGTCTTCGTGTTCGGTGGCCTGCGGTGGCGACGCGAGCAAGACATGCGGCGGGTCATGGGCGTTGAACGTGTACACCACGGGCACGGTGACGTCGCCCGCCGAACCAACGTGGACAAGCGCGGGCTGCTACGTCGACGCGGCGACGAGAATGCTGCAGGGCTCATTGCAGACGCCTGTGGGGCTCACCACGGAGAGCTGCCAGAGCATCTGCGCGGCGCAGGGCGCGACGATCGCGGGGACGGAGAACGGAAACCAGTGCTTCTGCGGCACAAAGGCGTTCAAGGACGGTGGTGCAGGCGTCGCTGGGACCGGGTGCACCACCGCGTGTGTTGGTATGTTCTTTTAATCATCGTTCTCTACGCGCGTGTACTCATGTATGTTCTACTTATAGGCAACTCGGCCGAGATGTGCGGTGGCGGCTGGCGCATTAACGTTTATGTTCAAGCCGGAGTGACCATATAAATGTCACTGCCTCTACGCGCATCACATTTTATTATTTCAGATCAATGTTGTTTCAATTCTGCATCACTTCCTCCACTGCTTCTCGTTGAACACCCTTTCCATTTTCCCGCTTTCTTCTTCCGCTGTACTTTGCTTTGTGTCTGATAGCTACATTTTTCAACCTCCTCAAACTGTATGTTATGTTTGTTTGCTTCATAGAGTCGCAATAGCTAGTAAACTTTATTAGATATGTACTCGTTGTAAGATTTACGTTGCATAAACGGTATCTGCATATCACTGTTATAACCGCAGAGATTTAGAATATATAATCGTATCGCAGCAGGAGAATTGTCTGCACAGGTGCGCGCTCAGCATAGCTTGCGGAGAGTTGATGAGCGAAGCAAATACAAGAATGAAATGAACAGCAGAAAGAATGAAGATACCATTGGCGTTGATGTAGAAGCATTTGATGTACTAGTATTACTCGGATTAGCCGTGCCCGAGGAGGTCGTAAAAGAGCCTGATGAAGATGTAGAGGAGGCAGTTGTCACAAATGGAGAAGATGATGTCGAAAGTTGTCGAGGACCGTATTGTGAAGGAACAGCAACTACAATGCTATCCAGATCTGAATTTAAATAATCCATTGAGTGCTGTATAAGATTAACAGGGTAGGATTAACACACCAAAAAATGAATTATTCACGCTGGCATGGTTCACTAGAGTGATGGTATGGAGCGAGCTGTCCAGGTTAGACGCAAGATACTTGATCGAAGGGATCTGCTCTTCGCATGTTTGGCCAAAGGCACCCCCGCACCCCGACACACCATCTAGAAGCTGAGCTGGTTGGTCATCGAGCACGACGCCGTAAATGCCGTGGTCATTTTTCTTATCGCCAAAAACATAAATGGCAGAACCTGTGTTTATGTTTTTGTTAGCAAGGATAGGTACATTAGATGGAAAAGAGTACCATGAAACGAAAAGGAGAAAGACGCCCCGTCTTCATTCGTGAATGTAGTGCCGCCGCCACTGAAAAATGGACCCGTGTTATTGCCCCAGGTACCATTGAAGGTAATTGCGGGGTCGGTTTCCTCGTAGGTAACGTTCGACACTGATGCTCTAGAGAAAAACCTTGCCTCAACCCCTGATTTATCAGACATTCTGCGAGAGACTGGCTCACCCAGAGGGCGCGACTTGAATCGTCGAGTCCAGGTAGTCCAGCGAAAACGCGCCTCCTCCCTTGTCTCCGGCTGCTGACTGGGCACCTAAATTCCGCAGAACTATGTTGTGGTTGGCGTAAGTCAGATTCGAAGCTCCGAAGAGAAGTCGCGTCGTATTATCTGCAACTTCTTGATACGCGCTGTATTGCAGTGAGACAGAGTCAATGTCGATCTCGAACGACCCATAGTCCGGTCCTTTGGTTCCATAGATGTAGAGAGCAGGACCTAATAAACGGTGACACAACACCCCCAGTTCAGGGGCATTTCAGTAGTTATCGCTTCAAGATACTCACCTGTGATATTCAAGCTAACAGAGGCCCCCTTGGTCTCTGTTTTGTGGTATGTCCCTCTAAACCAAGGTCCCGCGGTGCTGTAGTTCGAAGCTGACGGATCTGGAGTTGTCCATTGTGCTGGATCTCCGTAAGTAAGCAGGCTGTCGAAATCGTCAATTGTAACATTCCAGTTCACTGCAGACAGATCCATGACGGTAGTAGAAGGAAGCTTTGCCAATGGTAGAGGCTCCTGTCGTGGTGGTTTGCGGTGACGGTGATGCACCGCCACAGTGCTGATGGGGGTCGGCAATTCACGCTAACATCACGTACCGTGACAGCGCATGTCACGCGCGTGCGCGCGCAGAAACAGTGACCCACGCACAGCAAGATCCCCTGCCAAATTGGCCCGGGAACAGGGTCAAAACTTGCAGGTCTATGGATTCGATGGGAACTCATTTCTGCGGCAGCCTTTGCTGAGACAAAATGTTCTTAACATAAATATCTTTCATATGGCCACGGGAATTGAATTTAAACCCACTAGTTGCTGAGATCTTGCCGAAAAAATTCAATATCTCCCAGAACGGAAGCCGGTATAAAAATTTTAACATGGCCGATTTTTTTAAAATGCAGAAATATTGATATCTTATTACTACCTCGAAGCGTTTAAATAACTTTCCAGCTTGTGCATAGCATATTACTACATTTTGGCCATTTCTAGATGGAATTTGGCATGCTTGCGAGCTGTTTTAAATAGTAATTATGCATCAATTGATATGTAGCATTATGTCCTTTTACTCTAATGCCATTTTCCAAATGATTTACAGCATGGTTCTCCCAAAAGTTTCAATTTTTCTGGAAAATCATCAAAAACAACCCTTCATCAGCCTTTATTTCCCTTAATTCTGGGTCTTAATGGCTCAAACTACATAAATCTCGTTAAAAGGGACATTATATGTCGTAAAACCTCACTAAATTGCAAGCAAAGGATAAGAAACGTAAGTCAATATGATATTGAGCAGAGCGATGCGGGTGAGCGGGGCTACTACTAAGAATAGACTACACACGGGCCGTACCCGTCCAGAAATGGTAATGTACCACGGTTTGTGACGGTTTGCGGCGCGTGACATGACAAATCGCTGCCACGCCGCTATACAGGATTGCCGACCCCCAGTGCTGACGCTTGGCGCGCGGCTCGGCGTTAGCGCCCAAACGACGGCACACATCGTCACACGACTTGATGCATTGATGTCCCAAAGAGCCGAAATGTAAGGAAGTAAGAGGGATTTTATAAAGTGTTTACATAAAATTGTGAAAAATATAGCTACATAAAAGATGTTTTGTATGGCAATTGAGATGGAGAATCAATTGGAAACACGGATGACGATCTTTCCGACGTGCTTCTGTGACTCTAGGTGCGCGTAGGCGTCAATAACATCCTCAAATTTGAACATCTTGTCGATAATGGGTACTGTCTTCTCGGGATTGGCCTCGATAGCACGGTTCATGTCCCTGAATCTGAAATGTAGAAAATTAATGACTTTTCAGGCAAGGAAATAATAGCTGAAAACTCACTGAGCAACGGAACCGATGTAAATTCCTCTGACGAGGAGTGCCTTACTCAACGTGGAGACAATAATGTTAACAGGAGCAGGATCGTCCTGATTAACATCAGAAATCATTCAAAAAAATGGCATATAACCAACACTAACCTGGCTAATGAAGCCAATTATGTGGATAGATCCACCAATTCGGGCTGCATTGATTGATTTTCCAAGCGTTCCCTGTCCCCCGACCTCGATGATGTGATCGACACCACGGCCATTAGTCTGGTAGGCGGATGCGGTGAGTTCACAGATATGACAAAATAGCTGGCAGAGAACTTACAATTCTGCGAACCTCCTCGTCCCAAGCAGGTACTTCGCGGTAATTGATCAAGTGCTTCGCGCCGTGCTTAGCAGCGATCTCCAATTTCTCATTCGAAGACGACGTCGCAATGACGGTCGCTCCAGCTGCTACAGCGAGCTGGAGTCCGAACCTATGCACAGTGAGCGAGAAACATAAGCAATGAACAATGGAGTAGAAGCAGGAGATGCGTACATGGAGACACCTCCAGTTCCCTGAACCAAAACGGTATCCCCGGCCTTGACCGGGATGGGTCCGTGCAACGCGCTGTACGCTGTCAAGGCAGCGCAACTACACACTAATTAGTTAATGCTTGGACTCTATTTTTCAGTATGCTCACGGAAGAGTCGAAGCCTGCTCGTACGAGAGGTGGTCCGGGATACGAACAAGGGCCTAAAAGGAATCAGCATAAGTTATTGCAAAATGAATACAGGAAGACATACGTGTGCAGGGAGATTCTTGTATTGCGTTAAAACTCCTTGGGATTGTCCTCCCAGAGAAGTTTTGATAATCTCTTCGTCGGTGTCTCTGTCGAGATGATCGGTAGAGAAGTTCGAGCAGACCCTATCACCTTGCTTCCATTTCTTCACATGGGCGCCTACGGCCACAACCTCTCCAGCCATATCAGAGCATGGGACGAGACCAGGTCCCCTGTAATTATGTAAGTATAGGAACAATACCGTCAACACAATGCACGCACCCGACGGGGTAGGTACCGAGGGATATAGCAAGATCACGATACTAGAAGCAGATGTGAGATAGCGCCGAATTTGAATAAACGTTAAGCGAACCTGGAGTGAAACTGCATGTACTTTCACCAACACCTCATCTTGCCCGGGAGGAGAAAGGGAAGATTCCTGGATCTTTAAGCTCTTGTACGTCCCAATCTAAATGATAGTACGTAAGTGACCATGCTCAGCGGAGGTGCAGAGGAGATGATATTCACAGAAGGAAGGACGTATTCTTGAGTGGTTTGTGGCAGAGAAGACATTTCGCTAGTAGTTAGGTGAGGTAGATGATGCTGCTACACCGATTTCGGTCTTCCTTTTTATCTAATTCCTGGAAGATATGATTTGTCGTGTATTAGAGAGGGTCTTTGGGATTTCTTGTTGATTTCTTGTTGATCTATGATCGGTCGGGACTATTACTCTACACGTGATAGCAGTCATCACATAGTTTTGGAGCTTGAAATTTTTATAGTGGTTTTTCTTTTCATTGTCTTCACAATCATGATGTCACTACTTACGAAGATGCGCAAACACCCTTGAGCCCGTAAGCCACATGCTGACTTATAGATTGACAAAAGCTGACATAAGTTCTCAAGCTGACCTTGGGCTGACAAGCCAGCTGAATCACTCGGCAGTCGAGCCAAAGTTGAGCCGCTGCCTTGCCGACACCAGTCGGCGGGTGGCCGTGCTTCTTGGATCAGGAAATCACAGTCAATCACAGACATAACAAACGTAGTGCGCGAACAATTAACGAGAACGCTCAGGAATTTTAGGAGAGTTCTCTTCTAAACCCTGGAAGCAGGCGATCTGTGGCCAGCATCGCAGGTCAGATTTGATTCGGCGTCAATTCGGCGTCTAAGTCCGTAATGGAACGGAACAAAACTGTGGGAATTTGACTATTTAAACGCTCCGACGGGAACTGCCGCAACGTGGAAGTCGAGCGGGACTTACGGGCCGCCGGTGCTTTTCTGATCCATCCCAAAGGTGTCTTTCCAGATGGCCAATCATCTCTATATCTAGAACCACATATGGCTTTAAGGGACTAGTTTTACACGGTGTTACTTTAAGTCTTTCCCGTAAAGTGGGCCTGGAAATTTGTATGTGACGCGTAATCAGGCCGTATAGGAAAGTAACAGGCGTTCAAGTACCATGCAATCCATATGGTATTTATTAAGTCTTGATGACCACAATTCATACGAATGGTTTATTAGGATGTTGAATTATAAACCTTTCTGTCCTTTTAGCTTAATAACTGTGCGCAATGATTTAAGCTCTGTTAATATAACAACCTCCGTTCTGGGCGAAGCGGCATCATCGACAAATCATCGAAGAAAAATTACTTGCATGCATCTCAAGAACCGATTCCCAAGTATATGGCATCCTTATATTGTAAGCTGATAGATTGGAGCGAGATCACTGCATGTGCTCAACTTCTGATATAAAGAAGTCAATCATGTAAGTAAGAAGCAGAAGCTCTCCAAATGCCGGCGCTCATAGGATCCGTACGGGATTGTTCTCAGAGTTGTGCGCCATTGCAGGCACTGCTTATATTTATCTCTAATGGGGGATGGAGTGTTCTAGCCTGGACTTGCGAAGGCTCGGATTCAATAGCAAGCCGAATCGTCATTGAAATTGTAGTAATTTTAGCTAGTACCTCGCGGGTGTGCGAGAATAGACGTATGTACAGAGTGGCCATACTACCCCGAAATCAACAATAATTATAAAAGGAAGCGATTCTGGAGAATCGTGGACCTGATCTACCGCGGTGAATCTTTAATATGAAAGAGATATACGAAACAAGAGGCGAATTACAGAACTCTGTGAATAGAAGATACGGCAGGGTCAACGACTGTTCAGGATATGTATCAGCCTCCCTTGATGAATTTTATCTTATCTTTAAAAATTGCATGGCCGGCTTCCGTCCACATGTACTTAGCGATAATGGATGGAAATAACAGCAATACCGCGTAACAGGGAAGTTCCAATTGCGTGGTTTTCTGTCCATCGGCAGGCCATCAGAGCATTCCATGAGAAGCTGAGGAGGCCACAAACTAAGTGCACTTCAGATGGCCCCGCCGGGCGTGTAACAACACTTCACTCATTGGGATACAATAGGGGCTGATATACCATGGCATGCTCACGTTTCTGCGAATTTTCCGCAAACGGAAGACGGCACATCGACAAGGGACACACCAAGAGAGAGGATCGCTCTCTATTTGAGTTCAAAGAAGAGATCTCCTCTGAATATCGCCGTTCTGACCGATCCAACTCCATCATTGTATTATCCCCTCCGCGCACCTAAAACGGTGCGCTTCTGGATCAGGACTCTGCTTGGCGACGCAATGCGCACCGGCAGAGGTGCGCATCTTATCCTGTTTCCACCGCTTCGCATTTCCCGCCCCGCGGCGGTGGACCTGTTCGACATATGATCATTGCTTATCGCTCCCATGACTCCAGGCATCTACATATAATCTAATCTTGCAGTCAACTGGCCACAGTTGATTAGCCATTTATTTCATACCAATTTGACACAGCCTCTCCGACATTCATCCCTTCAAACTGACTCCTGGTCAGGATGTGAAGCGCAGAAGAGGGTAGACTACCCCACAAATCGGAGGTAGTTCTTCAATGGCTAACATTAGATTGCGCTGGCAGCTGTGTGGAATTAATATTCTTGTCATTTAAATTGTCTTGAAACGTCCTGTCAGAAGCATTGCCCTGTGCGAATAAAGAAAGATAACACCCTGTGTTCCAATACCCATATCTGACAGCTGCCAATATAGGAGAACGTCCCCAGTATGTTGTGGACATTACGGCGATCGTATCTATGCGCCACTAGGTCTAAAACGTCACCGGTAGCGCGGTTTTGTACTCCCGTATTCACGGCTGTCAAATTGACAGTTCATTCTGGAACGAGCGACAGTCGCTTGTCTGCATAAACTGCCAGTTCTCCCGAGAGTTTATCGCTAATATTGGACGATATCCGTAGTCTCCGGAATGCAGTCCCCAGGCGAGGCTTCCATATTGTGGTGAATATGCGAAGTGTCGTAAAAATCTTACCCAGGCATTCACGTCATTAGATTGCTTTCCTAGAACGTCAGACAAAGGCCCGAACGAATTACCCTTTGGCAGTGCCGGTGACATCACCTGTCTTGATATCTATGGTTAGATTTGGATGGATGAGGTGAAAACTTTGATACCGCAGTCAGCGGCCAACGTAAGTGTACTTTTTTTTTGACGAAATATCCATATACGCAGCACAGCGCCCATCTCAGAATTGACATGATACAGCCCTATGACATTGCCTCACCGCGATAGCGTAATATGCGATGCAGATGAAAACGTGCAGGTGTGCAACGTTGCAGCCTGCAGGATTAATCAAGCAATGGCTTATTGAAACTCTGGCGCGATTGTAATCTTCACGAGGTTATACAGTCGCTAAATTTCCCCGCGGTGGTGCCTGCAGTCACGGGGTAACCGCATCTATCTTATTTTCATATGGTATTGGAGAGGGAGGTTTACAAGGGGAAACAGAGTTCAGGCATGGCAAATATGATTCGCACAGCATATTACCTCCGCCATTGAGTTACCCCACTATTAATGCCACAAGTGCATATATAACTTTTATTTATAGCCTGGCCTCCCCGAGACTGGCAGATTGGCACGAATATTGCGCTATGGGATCAGCCTGAAATATATTTTAGGTTGATCGATAGCATCAAGCATTATATGTATCCAGAAACGAGAAACTATCACAACACCTTTCAGACCCATGTACTCTTATGGCCGATACAATCATTCGACTGTCCCTGAGAATCAGTTCCAACGGACCACATTTGGGACCCCATCACCCACTTTTGGCGGTACGCTGTGATCCGCTCGCCGAAATCAAATGCCTATTTCCACGTTGTCGAGGTCCATGGTCCAGCATTGACAACCACTGGGCACTAGGCACTGTGCGCGACGGGTTATAAGTATAAGTACAGAGCTAAGATGACATTTTCCAGAGTACAGCGACATAACTCACTTTTCTCCTGGTCAAGTTAATGATTGCACTTGTCATCAAATCTCTGATGAATAGAACGTGACGCGCACGGGCGCGCACGCAGACGCACTTGAGTCATGCTCATGCTGCCACTGGCAAGTGACGTCGGGGATCCGGTTCAAACTGGCGGCGTATCGTGAGTAAGAGTACTACATCATCGGATAGAAGTACTTGCCATAGGACGCGCCTGACGTCGTCTTTTCACCAGGTTTCAATCTCCACCGCCCAACCACCAGCGTCCAGGGACCGCCCAGCGGTTTGGAGCAGGCAAGTCCGGCGGTCCATTCACGCGCTCGAGAATAAATGCGGACCGAACGCGCCTTTACGAATCCTGCCTTGCCAATCGCTAGTTTCGAAGTTCGAATGACCAGAGAAGTCGTAACTGGTATATATCTAGCACCAAAGTAGACACGCAAGGGCCAATATAGACCTTCGACCTCGGACACACGGTGCGCACGCAACTAGAAAGTTCTATGTCCAAGCTCCCTTTAGATCTCGACGTACCCACCGCCGCCCACCTCCTCCAAAATAGGCCCCAAATGATCAGTATCGCTTCAGCAGCAGGAGGTCACCGGCTAAGCGCACTGCGCAGTCTACCCTCTTTGTCAGACGCGCCGCTCTATATCCTTCGACGCATAGAGACCAGGCGTACCGAACGTCTACACTGTGCTTCTCCCAGGAATGTCAGTCAAATTCCGAGGTGATCCCACCCGCTCAACTGGATCGCACATCTGTCATAATGCAGGGCATTTGAAAGTACTGACAGATTTCGGAGTTGCTTGAGAATATCAACTGTTCAAAGTTTTTATAACACCTTAAGTCCACGAGAACAAATGTTTCATCCTCGTAGACGCATTCCAAACAGCGAGATATCTGTAGCTGAGTAAAGACAAAGATGTCAGGAGACCAAGCGTCAATCAGAGACAAATGGAAGAAGACGACATAGGGTCTTCGCGCATCATTTTAGCACACCTCTTGAACAGAATTTACCCAGGCCATACCACAGATTCTTAAGCTATTTGCATCCCTTTGACTTTTATTTAGTGCGCGCCGTGTCACCCACTCTGTTAAAGTTTACAAAGCCCTCTAGATGATTATACACTGCATTATTTCTGCTGAATCCCGGTCGGTGACTGACCTTTCGATCTATTGCAAGGTCGAAACATAGCCATACTCGCGGCGCATAGCACGAATAAAAAATAGGAGGCTTCTACTGCAAAATCGATAAGGTTAAATTGTTCAAGTACTTACGCGGCGGAAAAATTCGGGGGTCTTTCATATGGAAAGAATTCGAGACTTCAGCACGTATCCGAGACCCCAATTTTGTATGTGCACTATGTTCGAAGTCACATAATTTGGTGATCTATTCCTCGGAGATTCGCCAATAATCTCAACGGACATCTTTGCACCTCGAATATAAGTCACGGATTTTTTAACACCGGGATACACTTCGAACGCTAAGATTTCAAGCCATTTCTGCATAACGGGATTTTCACCGGAAAAATCTCGAGGATTTCAAGTGCTTAGTCGCCCGGCGGGGAACCGAGCGGTGGTGCATCCCCAGCAGACCAGTCAACAATTTCGAATGCATAGCCAAAAAGAGAGTGCCACAACAACGCCACAAAGGTTTGGACATGTCATGAGATCACACTCTCCTAACATAAATCACCAATTGCCAAAACAATTATGCTTCTGTTAAGCGGGCCTTTACGTTGACTCTGTCTACGATCTGTCCCCAGCGTCTAATTGTTTTTAAAAAGATTAATTAGCTATAATAGGTCATGGCCGTTTTATTCGCAAACCTTGAATCTGAAAAAACATACCGTATGCTGTGGGTGAGCCTGAGCTGCGCTACATCAGAAGGGAGGTAAGATATCTATTTATAGATATATAATATCCGTGGGTACTAGAGCATTGCCGCACGCACGATGCGCGGACTGTTGATTTGGAGTGGAGAGGGAAAGGGGGAAAGGGAGGGTAGGTTATAATAACGTCAGCGCAAATGAGGACCTCATGCTCGAGAGATGAACCCAGATTGTAGTCAATCTTATCGTCGCCCGTGGCCTTGTTTCCTCCTCCCAGATGTACCAGCGCGTATAAGGATATCTCCTTCGAACGAAGCCGATGCGCTTCATAATGTATCCATACACGAAGGCGTCGGGCTGCGAATTACTAACCATTAAGCCGTACATCATGGGGCATTGATTTAATCTCGGTGTCTGGATCGATATATCACTCATAAGTATATACCAAGTATATACACGGGGACAACACTACGATATAACTAATTCCGCTGTGCTGCGGGCGAGGAAGGGCCGAAAAGGAGTACAGAGCTCACGCCGCAAGACAGGACTTTGCTTGCGCTGTAATCGTGCCCGACTGGGCTGATCCTCGGTACCTGGTTTAACGGCACTCACGAGCGAGGTGCAGGGCATGTACGAGATCCCCGCGAGCGCATTCAACGTGAACGACCACGAGATTCCGCGCCGTAAAAAGCACAGCCTGTCGCAGCGGAGATGTTGGGAGCGTGTGTGCGCGAGGGGCTGAGCCAATCCGGTGAGGAGACGGGGATGGTGGGCACGGGGATGTGACAAATCTTTGGATACTGGCACGGGCATAGCGCGGTGGCGAGAGAGCTTGGCGACCTGCCTGAGCGTCAGGAGATGCTTAGTGGTGGCGTAGAGATACACAAGGTCCTGAAGTGCAACGACAGAAGGTTCATGCTAGCGTTCAAGAAGCTTGTCGACGGGGATGTGATCAGGGATGGGAATGAGAAGAAGTTGTTCTAGGTGTGTGACTACGGCGATTAACTAATCCATATTCTGGCCGTTGATTGCTCCTAAAAGTTGTAATTCAGAAACTCAAATCAGTGTTTGGCAGAACCTTGAGTGTAAATGGGGTCTTTGTGAATCTCTGGATTGTGACTACGGACAAGGCCTAATTGAGCTGGATTACGACAAATGCGTCAGTTACTGACGTGGTGCTCTAGGAGCACGGTCAAGGTAATGCAGCTACGTCACTTAGAGAGGCACGAGGTGCGCAGTTTAATGTCTAAATTGTTGCTGAGAAAATGAGATGTCGGCTCTTGAACGTAACGCTGAATCAAGGTGTCGCTTTTCGCACCCCTTCCTGCACGTATGCTTCCTACACACCACGACTACACACCCGATCAGAACATAGACAGGCAGGCATCAAATCGCTCCACAGGAATTGGTGGATAACTGCAAGGAGAGTGTCACTGAAATCTAGACACGCCTTGGCCTGTATCTCACTCTCTTTATATATATTTAATTGTTCATTTCCATTGACTCTGTCCACGATCTGACCCCTAGCGCACTACTTTATTTGCGTTATTCATGAACTTTCGTATCACGAGGCCGTCTCATTCGCAAATCCTACGTTTTTTTAAAAAGAAAACATACCGTAGGCTGTGAGGGAGCCTGGACTGCGCCACAGACCTAAGGCGAACCTCGACACAGTCAACGGCCTATTTATAGATCGCGTGTGTAGGCGCGAACCCCGAGCGGCCTTCGATTCATTAAAAGGAGGGTACTTATATGTACCTCGCTGCTGAGCAAAAGCCCGGCATGATCGAGGATCGTATGGCTGAGCGCCGAATGGTGGTGTCATACAGTTTTATCGCTGCTCCTGGTTGGCTCCTGGCTTTGCGGTTCTCTATCCCCATTGTCAGAACGCCGTTCAACGCGTACATCTAAACTCGATCTTTTTTTCAGGTTTAGAAGAATGAACACGAGTATGAGAGAGCTGCTGATGAGGGCGCCTAAATACCAAACGACGCCACTGCGATGCTCCAAACGAAAAATTCCCACGGGCCGTTCCAAGCTCGCGAACTGATCACAATACATGTAACCAATGAGCGACGGGCGAGAGAAACTTGGCGGTATGCATTGATGGAATGTATTGAGTTCGAATAATAATAAATGTCTTTGTCAAATGTCATTTCACCTGCAAAAAATCGAATCTCTCGTATATTTTGGGTATGATCTATTCTTAGGCCTACACTATTTTGTACAGTGGCGTTCTGAATTGGTGCACTTGTATGTAGGTCTTTCAAAACTCTGTAACGATCGTTAGAAAAGACAAACAATAAAATTCCTTCAATTCTCATTCACCGAACCAATCTATACAGCTCAGGAGCGCCCACTCACAGACAACCTTCATATGTTTGGACATCGCGCAAGCACGCCGGAACGGGCCGGGGTGTGGGAAGTCCACAGACTGTATGTAGAGCCTCATACGGCGCTGTGCCCCACGCCAGCCCCGCACCTCAAGCATGAGGCTTAATGCAGTCCAAACGTCTGGAGGATCTATGCATTACAAAACTTGGAAACAACAGCTACGCTATAACGATTCCCGGCCTGGCCTGGCCTGGGCCGGGCGGGGAGAAGATGGAGATGGAGATGGGGTGCGGCAAGGGTGCGGCAAGGGTCCGATGATACAAGAAGGGTGCACGACATTAGACACGACACGACACGGTACGACACACCACGCGCGGAACACCGCACCACACATTATGGTGCACCGCACGGGGAATCGAGCGGGAGTGCACAGGGCGCGGCTCACGCGCTACCCGAGGCTAGCCGCGCCTTGCCGTACTCGACAAAGTCGTCGATCGTTGAGGGCCACGCGGCTATATTAGAAGGGGAGGTGTGAGCTGATGTTATCTGCGCAAGTGATATATGGAGAGTGGATGCGGGGAAGGGGGGAGGGGGAGGAGATCTAGTGACGCACCTTCCATATCGTAGTTCGCGAACGAGGCGTCGATCGTGCGGAGGAAGTCGAGGAACTATGTGTGATATATTAGCTCACCGCTGGATCTACGCACACGGCGCCGTCCGCGCGCTGCTCTGCGCCCACAGTACGGCGGGCAACACGGGCGCGGACATTTATAAATATAAAAGGGACGCAAGACATACCATCATCCACGTGTCCTTCGACACGCCCTTCCCGCCCTTCTGCGTGAGGAAGTCAAACCACCATTGCGTGTACTCCTCCGGCCACCCCGTGGTCGCACCCGCGCCATCCATCGCGTCGTCCTCGTCGCCGTCCTCGTCCGAGCTGGTGGTGTGCGATAGCGCGCCGCCTACGAGCCCGTGCGGGAGGAGCAGGCCCCAGAGCGCGATGGCGGTGTCGAGGCCTAGGTCGCGTGCATTGCAGCGTCAGCGCGCGTGTCCTCGTCCACCCATATCCGCGCCCCGCTGCTTGGCGCCCAGAGCCTAGCACCGGTACGGGGAGAGCAAGGGTATCGGGGAAACGGGGAAAGGAAAGACGCTCACCGAGACTGCGCTGTCCCTCCGCGCGCGCAAAGTCAAACGTATGCGTATATACCTTCGCGAAGTACGCCGAGTCGGATCCGAGCTGCTCGCGCAGGCGCGCGAGCGCGGCCTGCATCGCGGGGAGTGTGTCTGCCCTGAGAGCGTGGCAGTCAGCGTTAGCGGTCGTTCATTAGCTTCCGCCCCCGATACGCCCCGCCTCATACACCGCGGGCCGGTGCCGAGGCACACCGAAAGATGAGGAAGTAAATGAATGGCAGAGTAAAACGTACCCTACCGCTCGCCATCCCTCAATCCAGCCTGCCCGCGTCCAGCGGCCCATCGCGGGTGACTTGAGCTCGAACGCGACCGCGAGCAGCACGACGTCCTCCGGGTCGACACCGAGGTCCTCACACAGCTTGATCGTCCCGTCCACCGTAATGTCGTCGTCATCCGGGTCTGCATAGACATCACACACACAGTGCGGGTGCGCCAGTCCCAATGTCAGCCAATGCGTGGGCGGACAGCGGGCGAGACTACTCGCCTTTATACTGCTCGAACAGCGTCGTCAGTCTACTCGTAGACGGCGGCGCAGCGTCCTTCTTCCGCGGTGTGGCAGCGAATGCGGTGGGGTTTGTGTAGTATGCATCGATGGCGATGTCCAGGCGCTTGTGCGCTTCGAGGAACTTGCGCGCATCGCGCGTCCTAGGTAGGCCCCGCGGGACTGCGATCAGCGCGATGTGCGGGAATCGGGGGGCAGACCACGTACGAGGCGCCGGTTATTGCGCAGAATTGCGAAATGTCGCTGTCCAGTTTCTTATCGACCATGGTCGCGCGGTTCAGAGTCGTGCGGGGCAGCGAGCGGCGCTGCCGTTGTGGGCACGTGCTCTGTGTCTAAAGGCGGAATATCTTGCCGCGAATAGCTTTTTGCGCTAATATCCCGATAAATACAATTTCAAGTTCATTGAATGAAGCAGGAATGCGTAAGCGTGAGTTTACTTGTGCATGAAGTCTTTGGATTATTTCGCCGTCGTTCAACAAAGGGACAATTAGTACAATTGTTCCCGGCATCTTGCGGGCGGAGATTCAACGCTATGTTCCTCCGTGAAAAGTTCCGTGACAGCCCCAATCAACTCTCCCTGCAAGACTCTAGCCATCCAACCCTAGAAAAACAGGATCCTTTCACCTTTGGGCTAATTTTTAGGTCTCATTTAATCCATCTGGGTAGCTGCTATTGGCGACTCTTCCTGCGGCCTGCCTTGGTTCAACTTTGACCCCATCTCTGCAGCGCAATTCGTTCTCAAGACTCTCAGGCTACCTTCTCTCAAGACGATTTATATTCACCGGCTCCATCATCATCGCAACTTCGCCGCAGACGTGATGCCTGCAAACGATGCGCCTATGTCGCCCGATGTTCCACAGGGTCGGAGATCCAACCCTACAATGAACATTCCTCTACGAAACGCTCCTTCATAGGCTGGACTAACTCTACCTGGCAGGCTCTGCCCGGGTTTGTCTGGACCATTTCACAAATAATCGCCGCACGGGTTTCCGGGTTTCGTCTCAGTGCCCCCGAAGTTCACCGTACTGGCCTGAGGTGGATTTGCCTCCCCCATTCCTTTGACCGCCGTAATCTTCGTTAAAAAAAGACTCGGTGATTGTCCCTCACACTTCCAAGTTACCCCTTGAGATTGTTCGCTTCTCAGTCCGGCTGCACCTCACAGTTTTTGCAGACAACCGGTGATTTAAAAGCCCTGCATACCCATCTGCACATCACTTCCGACGTCATCGTGCACGTCAGGACGACGCTATCGCAGCCCCCATACACCGACGTCTGCATGCATGCATCACCGGTGTATGTGCTCCTTACGTCATGCGTATTATTACCCTTTACTTAATGGAATAACAATATTAATAGCGGTAAAGGCGCCGGCCCCGCCTCGGCGACTAGCCCCATCAATGATCTTCGCGCGCACCTACGCAACAGGCAGCACTGGACACCTGTGCATCGCGCCAACGCAGCGCCCGGCGCGCCCGGCGCTATTGGCGCCGCCGTCACCCGTGCCCCTCGCGACGCGGTATCTTTGATTAGGAACTTGTTCAGTGGGCATGTGCGCAGCGCGGAACATGGACAAGTGGACAGTGGACGCGGACACGCTCGCAGGCGTCCCGCTCGCCCGCCCTCGTCTTCGCGCGGGCAGGCGCTAGTATGTCAACTTCAGGCGCACCTCACGGGCGCACCGGCGTACGTGCGCTGCGGCGCCTTGCATGCCCGCACCCTCGATCGACCGACGTATCAGTCAGTCAGTCAGTCAAGTCAGTCGCCGCCGCCGCGTCGACGTCATGCGCTCGCCGCGCCGGTGGCAGGCAGATGGCGCGTCTGCAATCGCAATCGCAATCGCAATCGCATGTAAATGCCACTGGCAGATGGATTGGATCAGCGCAGTGCAAAGTAAGACGGGTGCGGCGCTGATGGGCAGATCGTGACATCGTGTAAGTACATAAAAGGACGGGACGGCACTAGCAGATGTATAGGCGTACACGCGCATATGATACATAGCTGATACAATTGTACTGTGATAGTGCGGTGCGATACGCTAAGTACTTATCGCTGATACGCGCGCCGTCGTCATGCTGATGCGCGACGTGCGTCTGCTTCGCAAGGAGCACGCCGCCGCGGCTTGAATCCATCCATATGCACCAGCGCACCTTGGAGCGTTAGACGCACCGCTAAGCCAGCGCGCCGGCGCCGGTGCGCAGCGCTCTTCGCCTTAGCTGACACGTCGTGTCATGCCATCACCCCACCGAAGCGCGACGCTAAGTAAATTGCGATAAGCACTAGTGCACTTAGCGCACGCCTGTCTGCGCGTACGGCAAGTAAGTATGTCGTCAGATCCAGGGCGCACGCCCGACACGGGCCAGGCCCCGCGCTACCCGGGCCTGCGCAAATCCGTCTCTGCGTGTGCGCGTACGCTGCCTATACGCGTATATACGCGCGTGCGTGGGTGCGCGCGAGCAGGCGAGCGACGAGCGTGGGGTAGCATGCGTACTGCCCACGCCCGCGCGAGCCCTTTTCAGATTTTCTGTCAGGCGTTCCTTGCGCGTCGCCGGCGCGCGACTCGCAAGCGTCCTGCCGGCCGGCTAGCGGCCCGTGCCGGGGCGGCTCCGGGGCCCGCCGTCGGGATCGTCGCCTCCGGCATGCGCGGCGCTGATGCCACTGGCAGCGCGCTTCACATGCGGCGCGTATCGCACACTCGCCGTGCGTATTGCGCCATCGGCCTTCCGTGTGTGCGTGTGCATGCGCGTATGTGCACTTCTATGTACAGTGTACGTTAACAGGACCGCTTGAAAGACCGGCGGGTGCCTGCGCCGCGCCAGAGCGCCGTTTCGCTATAGATAGGGAGCACCCGTGGGGACGCGAAGGTCTTGCGCACCTGGCGCACTGGATGTGGCGCCGCGTCGCATCATGCTTGCGCTAGTACGTGCGGTGCGTGGGCATGCGCGACGGCCGTAAAGCGGCGCCGGGCTCCCGCGCCGACGCGCCTCGACTGCGTAAGTATGTATAAGTAGAGCACGCGCACGCTTTCCCGCCTCACCTCGCCCATCGCGGCCACTACCAAATCCATCGCGACCCCCAATTCCATACCTATCGCAGCCGGTACATGAACCTCGCCTATCCCAGGCGGTCTACCTCGCCCATCGCGGTCACTGCAAATCCGTATCTGAAATAAACCGCAGCCGAAAAAAGCCCCATCCCATCCCATCGCGGGCACCTATGAACGAGCCGAGAACACCGCCATCGCCGCACAGACGCAGCTTGCGGTGAAGCAGGCAGGCACGCAAAGAAGCCCGACCGGACGGACAGACAGAGGCAGGAAGTGCCCGCCATGCACCTGGACGCCGGACGGGGCGAGTTCGCCGTATCTAAGACTCAGAGCGCGGCGTGAGCGTGGGCGTGGGCGTGGCGCGATCACGGGCTGATTCTGGCGCATGACATTGGGCGTCTCAGCGCCGACGCTGCGCCTGCGCTAGAAACCCGCCGCCACCACAACCGCCGCCGCCGCGGTGCAGAAGATGCGTAGGACGCGCAGCAAAGCTTTTTCGACGGGAAGAAATCCGACTGCGCAAGACGAAATCCGCGCCATTATTACCACATCTTGCCCTACGACCTGTCCGGGACGCATCACAGCCTTGCATAACCTGCCCACTATTAACGCGCGAATGAGTCAGCGGCGCCGCGTGCGCTGCCTCGCGGCACGGCGATCAAAGCGCCGCGGTTGGAGCGCCCTAAGTAAGGGATGGAACGCCGAGAGGGGCAATCTGAATGGTTAACGATCCTTCTCCCAGATGATGATCCACCGGGTGGCTGCCCGGGCAGGGATAAGATAAGTTTGGGATGGGTATGTAAGAAGATAAATGCAAGATCCCAATAGGTGATGACTCGATGAACGCCGTGCGGTGGGATAGGTAAGTCGATGTGGTAAGTGTATATATGTAGGGTCCAGTTTTTTTTTTTCGAGTCGGCGTTCTTGGGTACGAGATCTGCAGTTATTTCAGTACTGATGCAATTGGTATGGCTGAACGGAGAACTTGAATGCGCGTAGGTACGGGTCTTGGATATCTTCGACTCGGAGATCGCTGCTCAGCTCGGGGGAGCACCTATCCCGGCTGGCTAGAGTATGACGCACGGCTCAGGCGGGGGTGCGCCGCGGTATACTATATACCAGCAAAAACGGATATTGACAGGGCCGCACAGCGCATACGCACCCCATCCGGCGTATTCGCGCGCATGCACGCGATGCATTGAAGTAACTACGTCTTTCTCCTGGAAGGTCGTTGACGGGTACACTCTATTGCTTGAGATTACGATTACTGAGCGATCTGCGATCTGGGGTGAAGTTCTGGATTCCAAGTTTTATGTATTCTACTTATTACATAGGTGCATACGTCGCGCGACGCCACATTGACAGAACGGGGCGCTGTTTTATGCATGCGCTTGCCGCACAGCGCACGAACGCGACGCTGAGGCGCGTCGGGCACCGCGCCGCCGTCGCTCACTGATTTATTAGCTCACTCGTTCGCGATGCGTTACGCACACACGCATGCTCAGCGCACAAGGGCAAAGGCAAGGTGAGGTAAGGCGCTATCTCAGCCCGCCCGCCCTAAGTATCCCACCATCGTCAATGCCAATTAACTCAGTGGCGCGGCACCGCCGCCAGGCAAGCATGCAGGGCCAGTTTTTCAAGCAGTGCGCATTTATATGGGTGGGCAGGGCGGGCATTTCAATTTGGACAGGGCGGGTATGTCGATATTTGGAATTGGGGTGCGCGGACTGAGATGTAATCCGCGCTCGGAGTCTCTGCATTCAAGGAGATTCAAGGGTAGGGCGGGCGGTGCACGCGGCGACCTCGCGGGGGCTGTAGGGCTGCGCCAGGGGCAGGACAGGGCGCCTCCGCGCGTTCAGGCGTTCATTATGCGCGGGCCCGCTTTTTGCGGGGGCTGTATGTATGCGCTGCCGCGCATACTGCACAGGGGCGCCGGCGCCGGAGTGCAAGGGCCCTGCGTGGTGAACGCAAACTGAGCGACGTTGAAGGTGCGGTGGCCAGAGGGCGCTATATTGTAGTGTAGCAGGCAATAATTAGTGTATGTGTACATGTGGGCATAGACAGTCAGTGGGATATACAACACGGCAGAGGAGACCATTGAGACCAAGAAGCCAAAAAAGAAATGAGATGGGAAGATAAGAGGAGGGGAGGATAAGAGAGGGGTGCAGGAGGATAAGGAGGGGGATAGGAGGAAATAGGAGAAGAGAGAGAAATTACGTGCGCACGATGACCCGCTTCGTGTGCTTCCCCGCGCGTCGCCGCTCCGCGTACGGCATTGGCCGCCGCCACGCCTCGTCGTCGTCCTCCGCGCCTCCTCCTCCTCCGCCGCCGCCCACGCCTGGCGGGAGCCCGCCGTCGCCATGCGCATGCGGGGGCGACCCGCCGTGCCCGCCGCTCCCTGGGGGCCCACGCGGGTAGTACAAGGGCGGCGACGCGGGCTGCGCGGGCGAGTGCGCGTGTGGGTGGTGCGCGGGCGGTGCGCCTGGCGGGCCTGGCGGTCCCGGCTGCGCGCCGTGCGGATGCGGGTGGGGCGGGAGCATGGGGTGCGGCGGCGGCGGGCCGTGGGGCATGTGCTGGTGCTGCGGGGGCGGGGGCCCGCTGAGCCACGGGCGGCCGTTGCCTGAGCCAGGGCCCATCCCCAGTCCGCTGCCGCTGCCGCTCGGGATGGGCGCGTGCCCGTGCCCGTGCCCGTTTCGGTGCTGATTGCTGCTGGAGGACGAGGGCCCGGGCCCGCCCTTGGCGTCGTCGCCGGCGAAGTCAACCTCGACGCGGACGCGGACGATCTCGCGGCCTGCCTGTGCGAAGAAGGCGCGCTCCTGGCGCACGAAGAAGCCGCTGGTGGGGCCGGGGCGCATCTCGGGGAAGCCCGCGGGGGGCGCGGCGGGGAACATGGCCATGAGGTCGTGCCCCGTCGGCGGGGCGGGGTACTTGCGGGGCCCGCCGTCGGGCGTGGCGGAGAGGTCGACGTCTGCAGGGCGTTAGCTAGCGCGCCTCGCTGGCGGCGACGGCGGCGGGCGCACCTCGGAGAGAGCTCGGCGTGAGCGGGCGACGGGGGCGCGGCGGGGAGTGCGCGTGCGGGGCGGGTGGTCCGTGCGCAGACAGCGGCGGCGGGGACGGTGAGCGGTCGTGGACGGGCCGCAGGTGGTAGGCGGCGGACATGGCGCTGGCGATGGTGCTAGCTGCGTCGCAACCCGCAGCTCTTATGTACCCCGCGCACGAGATCCCATCTCCAGATCGCTTTCAGATCCATCGGCGCCGGACCCCGGCCGGCCTCCGCCCGCCCGCGCCGCCAGATCTGACAGAATCCGCCCGATCTGCGCCCGGCGCGCGTGTGCCTGTCCCCCCGCCCGGCGCTCGCCAAGCCCGCCTGCTGGCCCGTGCGCATCGCGCGCACGCATAGGCGCCTAGGCGCTTGCGACGCGGCGCGCCCCCGTTCCCGCCGGCTCCCCATCTCGTTAGCCGGCATCCAGCGCGCGACGCACCGCTCACGGCATGGCGCTTATTTATACCCAGCGGCCGCGCCTGCTCCAGGCCCCCTCGGCACCGCTGCAGCCGCGCTGCTCGCGCCCCCCCGCGCCGCGGTGCAGATCATCTGATTTGGGGCGCTCGACCCTTGCGCGTGTGCGCCCAGGGCGCGGTGCGGCGGGGACACCGCGGCGCGCTCAGGGCACACTCACTCACCCACCCCTCTCGTGCAGATCACAGATCCCGCCAATTTTTTCTGCCTCGCAGAGGCGTGTCTTTCACAGCCACGCGTTCGTGGAGCATCTGTCCAACACAACGCACGCACCTCCCAGGCGCAGACCCACACCGTGCGCGCACCGGCCGAGGGGCCGCTGTCAATCACCCGGATGGACGGCAAGGTAGGCACATCTGCCACCGCGTCGAGGGCCCAATGCCCGGCATACCCGCTTGGAATCAGGCCATCGGGTCGAGACTCGACATCAGCGCGTCTGTCAGATGTGTGGGTGGCTGAAGGAAAGGGGGGGCGACCCCGTCTGTCCGCCTGGCGGATTGGCTGACACGCGCAAATCTATCTGCTCCACTGACAGAATTGATCATCGACGACGCAAATATGCAGCAAATACGTCGCAACAGCAGACGGCGTCTGGCACATCTGCGATTCGGTTCTGCTAAATTATACACCGCTCGACGTGCAACAGTCCGAATCCACAGATACGAAGACAAACACCTGACGCACGCCCTCGTAGCTAGTTCGGGACGATCATCATTCCTGCGTTATTCAAAGAATACAATAGCAGCTTCCTGATTCTATTTGTGCACCGCTCAACAGTGAAAAAATAACAGGGAAGAAGCAGCTGGTTCGCAGGACGCTCTATTCCAGATGCCTGATTCTGTTTATGTTTATACACCGCCCAACAATGATAAACAGTGCGCAAGCAGCTGTCCTCGCACATCTCGTTCGCGGGGCTCGTGCTGTTTTATTTTGCTTTTATCACGTCAAGAACAGCAGGAGACGTCAGCTGCTTCTGTATACGCGGCGGTCCAGGCGTCTCCTGCCTCCATGACGCGAATAAAATTAATATAAATCGGAGCATCCCGCGAACCAGCCAGCTGTGTGCGCATGGCATTTTTGTACGGTCAAGGGATAAAAATGTGGAATCGCGGGTGTTCGAGTCGCGGGACGATCATTCCCGAATCCAGGTTTATTCGCGGCACAAACAGCACCAGATTCCTGATCCTGTTTATCCTTCTCTTGACACGCAGACACGCAACAGTGATCAACAACACAAAAGCAGCTGACGCGTACCCATACACAGCTGGTTCGCGCGATGAGGCTGTTTTTTTATATCCTGTCACAGCACACACAAGCCTAACAGGGTACGTACAGACGCCGCCGAGTCGAACGCCCGTGATTCGGCGGTTCAGGTTCAGCTTGTGCACCTTTCACCACGGATAATCGATAAACAGGGACCAACGGTGCAGAAGCACCCGCTCCAACAACTGGTTCGCTAGACAAAAAATATACTACTTATTTTATCGCGTCACATACGAGGCGATCACACAGTGCTGCGCTGCTCCACCTCGACCACACAACTAACCATCGACGCGCGCGGGGCCTCGATCAGGGAGCCTGAAACGTAACCCAGCCAGACGAGCGAGCCCAGGCTTCGTCGCCAGCCCATCCATGCGCCCGCCCGTCGGCTCCCCGACGGCGCGTCGGGACGCATGCCCATGCGCGCACGGGCGCCCGTCGCCCCGTCGCACCGGCGGTGCGTGCGCAAATAGCCTCGCGCGTACGGCATGCGAGGAATATTTAGCCTTCCCTCCAAGCACGGCTGATGGCGAGCACGAGTGATGGGCGGGCTCGAGGGCGGGGAATTATTAGATTAGCTTTTGGGTTTCTTGGACGCAATGGAACGTGGGGATTGCCTCCTCGGTGGCCGGCGGACGGGTGGGGTGGCGAGGATGCGCGTGGGGATGCGCGTGACGTGCCGCGGCGCGCGTTCAGTGCGTATGTGTGGGATTATTAGCTGGGCGGGCGAGGGCGCGGTGGATGGGTGGCGGTGCTCGAGGCTTTGTCCGCAAGGAAACATATCAGCCAGATAGCTATTTGATTCGACGCTAGGCCGCTCACGGAAGCTAAATTACCTGATCGGTTATGTTCGTACCGCGCGAGGAGCTGCGCATTGTCAGCTTCTGTGCGGGTAACATGGGGGCTGGGGCGGCGTACAAGTAGCGAGGGCCTCCCCACGTCGTGTGGCGGCGCGCCTGGGTACGGCATATGGGGAACTACTAGAGCGGTCTTTACACAAGCGCGGCGCGTCGGGCCCACGCGGGCTATCTGTATAAGCGCCGTGACGACGATGCGCTTCGCAGGCTGCGCACCCGAGATGGCGGCGGGCGCTTGCGTCGCTGGGTCGGGCTGGGTGGCGTGCCCGAGTACGGCACAGCTGACATTAGTCACTGATCAGCGCAGCGCGTCGGGCGCCCGCGCGCGCGTTGCTAATGCCCCGGGCGCGTGTGTGGGCTATATATGTACTGGGCGTACACGGGCCATTATTAGTACACTGGTAAACTACTGCCTGTGTCGGCGGCAGGCGGCGCTGAGCATCCAGCGGTGAGAGCTGCGCGGGCGGGTGATGCGCTTGCGTAAGGCGTAAAGAGTCAGTGGGATAGCGAGCGTCGTGCGGACGGACGGACGGACGGCAGCGCGTCGGGCGCAAGCACGCGCGAGCTGCCAGCCCCTCGGGCGCGTGGGACATGCCTACCTTGGGTACACGTGGAATTACCAGCAGGGCCCACGGGAGCTGTGCGCGGGGCATTATTAGCCTGGCGGCCGTGGAACTCGAGACGCCCCCCCGCGCGCGCGCGCGTGACCGGCGTGCCTTGGGCATCGATATGTATATCCGATTGGGATCGTTTAATTAGGCAGAGGTAACGAGTAGCAGGCGGCAATTTGGATTAACTGGGCGCTGAGAGCCATGGGAGCTGCCCAAGGCGAGAGAAGGTGGGCAGCGCCCGAGCACGCTATAGGAGGATATATTGCTGCTGCAAGAGAGTACGTTACTGTATATTAGACGAATAATTGTTTAATTTAGCTGCTGCATGAGGACCACGGGTCGGCGCGTCGTGCTCGCCCGGACGGCGCCGTGGCCTCGTCGGCGTACTCTGGGTATGTGCATGTGGGCAGAGACATGGGGAATTAATTAGCGGGGGGCTGTGGGGGTGGCAACGGGGGTGTGCAATGTTCGCGACGCGTGTCGTGGGGCAGCATCAGGTGTCACTCTGTGCATGTAGTCGGTGCAATGTGCTGCGCGTCTGCGGACCAGGGCCACGGTGCGCTTGGTGGCTGGGCGGTCTATGTTTTGTCCTTCATTTTGCGGCTGTGGTTTGGTTTGGAGCGTCCGAAAAAAAAAATCCGAAGAACAATGGGAACGGTGGGTTGGGCGTATGGAGCGTGCCTCGATCGGACGCCTGTGACGTCCAGAGAACGCCCGGCGCCGGTCTGCTTTGGGTGCGCGAAGAATTATGCACGGCCCAAATTTACACAGCCAACATGAGAATCACTCATTCGCATCGCAGGGGCGGTATCACGGGTGCCTGCATGCACGGTCTGGATTTAATATTCGGTGTCATGATATCATACAGACGTCAGAACAAAGGCCAATGCTCGCGACGCGCCAGCCGCTCGTTTCCGCGCGTGTGTCTGCCCACACGGAAAATGAACCGCCGCACAGGAAACATGAGATCTCGTCGCGGCGCGCGGGAGACGATGCACGGTCTGGATTGCGGTACTATGATAGCACACGTAAGGAGCAATTTTAAAACGCCAATTAATCGCGCCCGAGCAGCGTGCCGGGGTCTGGGGCGCAGATTGCGGATTAATTGGCTGTGAGACTGCCCCGGTAAAATGGGGGCTGCTCGCGTCGCGTGTGGGGGGGGGGTTCATGTGTGCCCATGTATGGCCGCGATCTCTTGGCGGGGGTAGAGAACTATGCTGCGCGTCTGCAGCCCAGGAATGTGGTGCGCTTGACGCCGGGCGGGCATGTTTGGCTGTCTGACATGCTATGGTCGGATTTAGAGCATCAGATGAATACGAGGAACAATGGGAACGGCGCGTCGGGAGCACACGGGTGGCTCGATCTGGCGCCCATGACCTCGAGATAGAAGCGCGGCATTGCCGTACCGTTGGTGCATAGGGAATTATTAGCTGCACAAACAAGGGCCTATTCGTCTCGCGCTGTCTCGCAGCAGATGACGTCCCGGGTACACGAAAGCGTGCATGCACGGCCTAGGTGCCCGCGATATGTTTGTAAAGGAGAACCCAGCGTTTCCTGCTGCGCTGTTTTTTCGGGGACATGCGTGTGTCTGGGCTCAGCGATGGGCCCGAGAGAAATTAAGCGTTGCATAGGCAGCATGAGAAATGGGTACACGAGAAATTAATCGCTGCGCCGGGAGCATGGGAGCTGTCCACGTCTCGCGGGAGATGATGCATGTTCTGGATGTCTCTCCTGCGATATCATACGTAAAGTCGCAATTTTCAGCGCCGACAAATCGCGGCCGCACAGCGGGTCTGGGGCACAGATGACAGAGATGGCGTACATCCTGTGGCAGGATTTTCCCTGCGTGTGGAGCATTACATGGATCATATGTTCAGATGTCAGTGCCTGGGGACCTATGATCAACGGCCGTAGCCTCGAGGCAGTGGGTCTCTTTGGCCAGGCCCTGGCCATTCGATAGCTGCTGCCTATCTCCCATACCACGCCTGAAAACCCCCCAAACCATGCTTGCAGACAGCGAGCAACACACCCGCCCGCACCCGCCGACGACCAACCGCGGCTAGCCCGTCCGCTAGGCTCCTAGCGCCTCAAGCGCTTCAAAAGGCAGCATGCATGCTTACCCGCACGCGCGAACGCCACCACACGCACCTACATGGTCTACGCGCTCTCCACCTTCATTCGATCGCAGTGCGCCTCCATTCGATCGTGCGCACCGGGCGCATGCTGATCACGACTCGATCGTGATCGCGATCGCGCGCGATGATGATGATGCGCCGCCCTCTGGATCAGGCGCCTGATTCAGATTTGGGTCCGCGTATGGGGCGGCCGCGGCGCCGTACGCTGACGCGGCGCGGCTTGCGCGGGCGAAGGCCTCGTCGGTGATCGCACGCAGAGACCTAGGTGTCAGAGCGTGTCGGTGGCGGTGGCCGGGCGCCTACTGTTCGCAGCCTGGCAGGAACGGCGGTTCAGGTCACAATGCTTTTCTACGCCGTGTTCAAGCGCCCCTCAAGGCGGCGGCGCGGCGGGCGCATCGCTCATGATGAAGAGGTCAATCCTGCCGCTGACATTACGGCACCGCATAACACGCATCGCAACTACTCCAAGGACAAAGTTATCATCATCTTCTCTCTCATCCCGGAAAACTACCGCCCGTCGGCTACCCCGCATTCCGTCCTTGGCACTCTTCCGTGGTTATACAAAGCGATGGGCGCGAAATGGTGTGTCCAAGAAGTTGTTGCACTGAACAAGGCCATGGGGATGCTCTCTTTCGGTCCGATGTGGGCGTACGAGGATCTATATTTTGTCTTGGCCCGCGCCGCTCGCGCTCAGTGTGGCGTACGCCAGCGGGGATCTGCGTTCAGCGGTTCTGCGTTCAAGGGGATACAATTCAAGCGTTCTCGTCTGCAGAAGTCTATAGCGCGGTCGGCGAGCGGGCGCTGCGCGCGGTCTGCGCACTACGCGCCGGAAAAGCAGAACAGCCGGCGGCACTTCTGGCGGCGCATGCGCTTACGGTTGCGGCTCCTTCATGCAAAAGGAGCATTCGTGCCACTGAGATTACGGCACCGGGCGTCGGGCCTGCACAACCCAGAACACTCTTCGTCTTCTCTTTTCTGATGCTCCCGGCCGGCCGTCCATCAGGTTCCCGGGCGTTCGCCGTTCGCGGGCGCACTTCTATCTCTGAGATGGCGAAGGCGAAAAATATGCCCCTTGCAATGGGTATGGCCATGGGGATGCTGCCTCTCGGACCGATGTATGTAGCTATATGAAGATCTAAACTTCCGAGGCCTTGCACACAAAGATATTCTGTATTCAAAAAAACTGGGCTTCACGGCAGCTAAACAATCGTGAATGTGCGCATTTAATTCGTGCGGACACAGTGCGCGCGCGCCTTCATTTCCCGCCTCGCGCTGTTATCTATTGGTGCACGCGGCCGTGTGCGCCGCATCCTTCTCGGTGAATGCATCGGTCCTTTTGTCTGCCTATTTGACTCGCACATAGGGCCCGGTGCGAAGCCGGCTGCTGCGACGGGCGCATCCGTGCGCTATGTATAAATACAAATGTATACTCAGCGCACGCGCGCTCGTGGGACGTCGTGGGCGAGGGCCAGAAGCAGCAAGAACATGGAAGAAGGACTCTGAAGGAGGAATGCTTCCTCGTGCGGCAGCGCCCTGGCGACGCGCTTGCGTGCATACGTACGCACACATGTATTGCGCCCGCCTCTACTGTGCGCCTGGGGTAGCTTCTTGCGCTGCGCACAGCATACAGGCAGAGCAGAAGCCGGGGCCGAAGCGTGTACAACGACGACAAGGAAGATATAATATTCTCTCGGCGCTCTACGCACGCTTGACGCCGCCACTAACAGGAACCTATACATTCTCCAGCGCTTCTTGGGCTCCACATGTCCGGGGAGGCATCACTCATCGCACCCCGTCGCCGCAAAGTGCGCAGGTAAGTCCATTTAGTCTCTCCTGGACGCCCGCCTTCTCGCGACTCTCGGGGAAGCCGGGAACGCGGGCGTAGAAGCGGCGGTTATGTATATCCGCGCGGCCTGATGGAAAGCGCAACCACACCGGGATTTAATCTCTCTTAACCCCTGGGTGTAATTACAGGAGATTGACGCGTCGCTCACGGCGCGTGCGCGCGCCCGCGCCTTAAATGGGAAGCCCATCTGACGCAGGTGAGACGCGCGCGCGCGCCATGCGCGGCTTGGCAGCGCTTCTCACCGTTCTCGAATTCGCTACGTTCGGGGCCTTTGCGTCGTCAGGCGCGTATAATTAGCTGGGAACCTACATATGCGGGGCTCCAGCGAATTGCTGCATAATAGAAGAGACACGCATATGTAATAGAACGAATCCCACTTGACCCGGTGCTTAAAGGCGAATAGTGCGCGCACTATTCTTGTGCGTTCTGTGGCGCTCTCAGGCGCTCTCCCGAGGCTGATGCATCGTGCACCCACCAGACTGAATGGCGAAGCCTACACCTTCGGGATCAGTCGTGCCACCCGACCGTGCGACCGCGCCCGGCACAGCGCCGCGATGCCACGCCTGCCTAGCGCGCTGACACGCTGCGACGGCTCCTACATGCACGCCCGTCGTACGCCATCCGCTGGATCCTCGGGGCGTTCGCCGGCGGCGTCGCCGGGCACTAGCCTATTCGCGCGCCGCGTGTGCCCGCAGCGCTTCTCGGACGAAGCATGCCACAGCGGGGCCGTGGCGAGAAGCAACTGGCGCGGCCCAAAGCTGGCAGCGCGCGGCGATCGCGCCGGTGCCGATATAGACAGCAAGTGCACGCGCCCCATGCTTCCCGCGACGGTGCGCCGGGCTATTTGCGGAGGCGGGTCTGCTGTGCGCTGCGGTGGCAGCTTGGCTGCGTTCGCAAGCTCCGTTTGACGTACGCGATGATGTGGTGGTCAGTGGGTACCGCGGTGCTGTCCGATCGCAACGTAAGGGGATGAGCGAGGCTTTCTTTAGCCGCGAAGATGGTACAAGATATAGGAGCGAGGCGCTGCCTCCTACGTGTATGTATTCACTGTCACACACACGGATGCTTATTCCGCACACCGTGTTTGAATTAGTCCGCGTTTCTTTGTCACATTCTGACCGCGCTATTTCAGCAGTACAGATAAAGCTGCGCGCGGCAGGGTGCGCATATGGTGTCCTGTGGAACGCGGCCAAGATCCGAAGAGCGGTGTTGACCTACCGTTGTTGACGGTTGACGTCAACAACATAGCGCCTGACCAGCGGCCAGACACTTGACGTCGATGAATTTCTCGCATCTATGGATCCTTGCTCGTCGCATCGATTAGATAGAACATCGGACCGGGCACTAAATCTGATCTCGAGCACACGATATTTGAATGCCGATGCGCATTGCGGGAAGATCGCTGCTGCTTCAGGTGTGTCCGTTTTCGAGGCACATCCTGGCACACGCCCAATCGCAGACTCGGAGGCATTTGCCCGTGATCTTTCCCGTGAAGGAGCAGCTTCTCCGCCGATGTCTGCGCCAGTTTCGTTGTCATAAACTGATACAGAACTAGACATAAAGGGGACCGCTGCTGATCGTTTTGGCCCCACACGCCGAGGCGTTGCGCAGGACACTAAGCGACGTTGAGCGTTCTTGGGAATACTTAGCAGCTACATACACACAGCCCGGCGGTGACATCAGCTTCAAAGGGGTGACTCGTGTGGGGACTCTCAGCCTGTCACCGACACGGCTGCGCGCACGGTTGTTTATTCTCCCGCCGCCGTGGCTTCTTGTATCTGGCGTAGGTATCTAAACAAGGCCTAGGCTCGATGTCCTGCACGGGAATGTAGCCTTTTAAGAGAGCAACAGTCGCTCGCGCTCTCCTTGTGGTCCCTGCCTCATATTATTAGCAGCGTCATGTCAGGATCTGAGCGTTGCAGCATTCGTCACCCGGTTTAATGAAGGCAATTTGACATGGAATGTCAGCGATAAGATACGCTTCTTTATCCGAATTGTTCCAGCTCCGAGCTAAGGCTTGTTGGGTGTGAACACGGCGGCTGAGGTATTTCGATGTTCAGTGTATAAATAGATATCAAAGATTTCCCACTTTGGGAGAGTAGCCGAAAGCGGACGAATGATGTCGCGAAAGGGGTCCTGGCATTCTGGGGTAGGCGAAGATTGGTCATTGTGTTCCATCTGAGCTATGAATAGAAATGAATAGAGCATGAGAGATAGTATTTTTATGGGTACTGGGCAGTGACTGGTGCCTGACAGCTCGCGTCAATTGGCATTGAACCCTTTGTAGTTGAAGAGAACCATTCCTATCCGGGAAGATACTTTCTGGGGTGCATATGTGACACATTGGAACGCTCTTATTCAGTCCTGTTTATCAGTTAAAAATACTGAGCTAAACTGTGCTGCGCTGCTTGATCCCCGACCAAAATCGAAACGTTGAATAACAACTTTAGCAGTGTAACTGTGCTCTAAATAACCTCAGGATTGGGTGAGCGCCACCTCACGCTACTTTAATATCACTACGAATAGAACTTGAAATCAACCTGAAAGTGTAATTTAAATTACTCTAATTAAAATACTGTTGTGCGTAACGACTGGAAGCATCGAAGACGGTTCAAAGTTAGCATAAGCTTAGCATAAATATAAATATATTCTTTTGATGAACTGCTAAGTTTATTTGCGGAGTTGTTATGCCCACTTACATAATACTTTGAACCTTCTCCGCTCACTCATCTCAAACAAATCTCCTAGTCAGCTCAGAGTCTTCGCCGCTGCCAGAGATTGTAGAATCGATTTAAAACCCTGCATATCGACTTTATACACCCTTCGGAACTCCTGAATTACGATAAAATGGCTAGTAAATCTCTGAGCACCGGAACACTCAGTCTTCGGTTCATGCAAAACGCGCATCGCGCTAAGCAGCTTAAGGAAGTCGAACTTGATCGCGCCGAAGTGAAAGATGAGGAGAAATGGGAAGTGAGCCAAGTCGTGAGAGACTCGTGGGGCGTCAGCGCTAAAGCACAATCGGGGTGAGTGATATTTCTATCTGCGATGACCAGCAGCCGTGACGTAGAAGACAGACCGACGGAGGTTCATGAGGCATCCTACCTCCCTTTCCTATTCTCGGAGACAGAACATATGGTCAGTGAATCCGGCGAAAAGGACATTCCTATCATCAAGAAGGCGTCGGGTCGCCGCGTCTTCAACAAAAAAGGGGAAGTAGTTCCCGCTACGGTAAATGTTTTTTGCGTTGTACAACCGCTTTCTTATACCTTTTTCACAGTTATCATCCGTAGGGATAAGTAGCTCAGCTATGCCCGCCGCAGAACCTAGTGCTCCAAGTTCGTCTAGCGAGCGCAAAATCCACCCTAGACCTGTGACTATATCCGCCTCAGGATCATCCGGCTATCTGCGCGGATTCGACCAGCTAACACACCCAAAAGATGGAAAAACTTCTAAAAGTGCTCGCGAAGCGATCTTTGAGAACAGCGGTGTTGGTACTGACCTGCGATCGGAGTCACGGGCCAAACCCTCATCCGCATCAACGACCTTTATGAAACCCGTGGGTGTCGACGACCCTAGGAGTGTCCAGACCACGTCAAAACCAAATATCTCGCACAACTCCGAGGCCATAATAGATGGCGCGCGCCAGAAAAAGAAAGCCAAGCGTGCGCGGGAAGCACCGACGCCCGAATCGAACGAAGGTAGCAAAAGACTGAAAAAGAGCAAGAAAAATCCGGAATAATGTAACCCCAATCCTGTGCTGCGCTGCTCGTATGCGAAGTCCCGTCCGACAGAGGGAAGGCAGACCTGCGCATATTCTCATGGATCATCCTTCCCGACGTCGAGATCTAACTCCTGCCGGCACTTTCGTCGCCGTACCTGGGCCTGACTGAGGATTCCAAATCCTTGTCAGTCTCGTCCCGTTCTTCCTATCTCTTGAGCTCTTGCCTTGGTGGCACATCAGGAAACGTTATGACACGTCTATACCTCTCGGCTTCCTGTCGGCTGAATACAGCTTCAAGACCTACCAGGTCTGTACGATGCAGAGCTGCTACCAGATCTAGATGTACATTACGATTCGCGGTCGAATAAGAACTTTCCGCCTACCAGCCACGGTCGCAAGAAGAGATATACCGAAAGCGACTATTCTTATGCCCTCCATATTAATCGGCGGGAAAGCAGGGCCCTCTTCGTCATTAATAACGGCAACCCGATGGATCCATGAGACATTTCTACGCTTCGTCTTCTTGAAGTCAATGAGAATCTCGTACCAGCGGTGACAGCTTCAGGCTCGAACCATTTTTGCGCGGACTCATGGTGGCTGCTTCCATCTTTTGCACTGCGAGGCTGGAAGAAGGGGGTAATGAAGTACTTGAGGCCGATTAATTTCCACTCAATTCCAGAACGCAAGAAATATTTGTCAGTCATTTCATTCGTCGCTTCGTCCGGGCGAAGCTCTGGGGTATTCAATCAGCTTCCGGAACTCACCCTTCGGACCGATTGTCTCTTCGACCTAGCTGACCATTTACTGACCAGCTATTATGAGAGAAACCGAGGGCCTAAGCCACGTTCCCCGGTGTTGCTATCGACCCTTACTTGCAACGCCACAGCGCCGTGAAGTCGGAGCATGCACCCAAAGCGCATGCTGTTGCGAAGTACTTCTATCGGAAATTACCTTGCTGCTACCTCAGTCCGAGGCTTATGGGGTAGACGTTAGTGATTTGTTTACTTAAATGACATAAGAATGACTAGTACAACGACTAGCAATTCCGCCGAAGTGAACAATGGCAAGCTTTGACGCGGCGCAGCCAGTATTTATGTTTTAATGAAATACGAGATCCCGAGTACCAGTTGGAACGGTAATTAAAAACCATGTCAGAACGCCTGGCTTAGAACGTAGCATGTTGAAATAATTCTGTTTTGCATTGTTCGATTTCAAGTCTGTGATGTAGAAGTTGTGTAATTCCGTTTCTTGTCCTTGTTCAATTACCCGTAAGAATTCTGTCCAACAAGCCTGGTGCCAATGTGCCATGTGGTTCGCTGGCATGAACGAGAAAAGTTGACTGTCACTCGCGTCCCAGAAAGTTCTCGATGAACAGCCAGATATATCACCTGGCATTGGTAATTTACAGCTGGAAAATCGCGGAAGCTTGTTGACATCACTGAGTTCTATATTAGTACGGGCGCGGGCGAGGCTATGCAATGAATTTCTCAAGAGATACAAAAGAGGTGGGTCAGGGCCCGGATTAAGTATCTTGCCAGCTCACACCGCGCGAGCGATTTATGGAAGGTTCCTGAATTTATACGGAAATGGCTGAAAACATATGAAAACGGAGATTTCAGACCAACACGAAATGCCAACTCTAAGATGGCACCAGCCGATCCGGAGAATAACACGCGATGGGATAGATATAAGTAGAATTCTCGTGATTTCTTCCAAACCTTGTGCTTGCTTTGTGCAAACTTTGTTATGTTTGACGTACAAATGATTACATAGAAAATGCGACATACCATTTACTCAGGTGGCATCGTGTGAGTTCAAGGGCCTTTCACCTCAATTAAAACATGGCAGACGATCAACTTTGTTCAGAACGAAGAACGAAGCCATCGAATGATCGATGGCTTCGGGTAGATTACTGATTAGATCAATCACGAAAAAGCGGTCAGTATAATCAATTGTACAATCGTCGCAGAAAACGACTACTTATACATGATGCTCGAAGCCTGAGAAGCCTAAATAAAGAGAGAACAATGAATTTGTTGCAATAGCAAATTCACAGCATCACGAGTGTGCTATTAGTATGAAATACTTGCCTCCATTTACTTACCCGGGCCGCACTTTTGCCGACGCGTCTATCATTATCAAGCTTGCGTTCGGCGCTAAAGGTGCCGCTCAAACTCTGCCCCTTGTGAACGAGTTATGTGCGTGCATAAAAGCATAAATGACGACTCGCATAGAAAATCGACCGCCACATACTCACCCGATTCCTAAGTTTGCCGCTCTGAAATCGTCTCCCTGGCCGTGGCTCGTCGGACTTCCGTCGGGCGCGCATTTTCTTACGTTGATCGCTCTGGCAGTCTTGAAAATACGGTACTTGCACCCAAGATTTATTGTTGCTAGAATTTTGTCGCCAGATATCTCCCATGAGGAAGGTTGTCCTAGCGAGGCGCTCGCGCAGTCGAGGGTTATCGCAGGCAATCTGCATCCAATGGTGAAAAGATCAAATTGATCACGCTGAAAGTATAAACTGAGCATCCTATTCGCTGCAGATTTAGAATGCGGTTGACTTAGCCTTCTGAGTTATAATGACTCGAAGCTGTTATCCGCCGAGGAAACTTAGACAGGATGCACTTTCGACGTCAGATACAGTAAATGAGGCTGAGAGGTGTGCTGGCCTTTGCCGCCGCCGACGATTGGTACGCATTTTTATCTTGACGCCGAACATCCTCGCCATTCACTGAAATGAATAGCATGCTCGGCCATACCCCGGCAGCTGTACTCGTGTTGTAGATGGCACCTGCGATAACGCGTCCCACCAATCATATGGGCGCCCGCGAGGGGGAAAGTGCCATCCTGGCGCACGTTATTCTTAGTATTTCGAGTCTGTTCGGCACAGGAAGGTCTGGGCCTTCAGACCTCGAGACTAGACCGTCGTGCTCCCCGAGAAGCGAGGTCCTAATCCACTCCAGCCTGTCTGCCTGACGACATATGGGTATCCTGTGACGGGCACAGAGGGAAGCAGAAATCTCATTGGCCATACAACTATGCTGATCTTGGGAGCGCTGCAGGGGATGACACGCGCTGAGGAGCAGGCTGCATCAGAAACGATTCTGCGAAGAAGGGGCTGTGTATTAATTTTACCGCTTTTTCATCCTTTTATTGGCCGCTTTCTCAGCTCTGTCTACGACATCGCATCTGGTTGAGCATCGCCTTTCGGTGGCGGTCAGAGAATGCCATCGTCCCGCCAGTCCTACGAGCCGTTCCTAGACTACGACCGGTTCTTCGACGACGCATTCAACGCTCGGGCCAATCGTGTGCTGACAAACGCTGGCGATAATGATCGTCCCACGTCGAGTGTGTCTAACAATCTGGCGTTGAGTGCCTTCAAGCCCAGGTGAGCAAGCAGATCCTGCCTGCGCAACGGTGCTCGCTGACGGGCCGCGTTCCGCTGCGGTTGGCTAGAATGGACCAACACGAAGATACGGAGCGGAACATCGTCACGGTGCTAATCGAGCTTCCAGGGGTGAAGAAGGAGGATGTCGATGTGCAGGTCGAGAACGGGAGGCTAACAGTGACGGCTGAGAATAAATTGCCCGTAGAGTTCGAGGAGGCCGGGTACGCGGTACGGGAGATCCGCTATGGGCACTTCCTGCGCTCGATAAACCTGCCCCGTGGTGTGGAAGTGAGTAGTTACGGTTAGTAAATACCAATGATCACTCATAACCGATAGGCTAAGGACATCACGGCATCAATGGAGGATGGCGTCCTGCGTTTAACGTACCCTAGAGGTATCCCGAGTGAAGCTCAAGATGTGCAACGTGTCCCGATTTCATGAACCCTATACTTTCTACTCAGTGGTCAGGGCTGAGATAATGTACACACCCAGAAAAGTTTGTTTGTAGACCATACATTCAGGGGGTAGAAAATGACGCGCTGGGAATAGGTTACTATCATATATGTCTCTTTGAACACAGGGCTATGGATAAATTTTACCGTTTTGGTTTTCAACTTTTCAGTCGCGGTACCTGAGCATTGGGTCTCGTTATCTTGTTGTTTTTCGTCAGTTTGGACCGACAGGAAGGTAAGTTGGCAATAGATCATTGAGAATGTGGTTAGTTGGTGGGCATTTTTGCTCCGATTAAACCTGCCTTGCGGGGTGCCTGCCAACAATTTTTAAAAACACCCTCTCATGCCTACCTGAGTCAGTGTTTCCGGAGGATAGAATTTTGCATTAACGTTTCCTGAAAATATTTCGAGCCAAGCATAACGTCAGGCTGGAATAACACATGCCAGAAAAGCTCTTTGGAAGTCGATCTATCTTGATTGAAAGGGCCAACAGATGCTGAAAATAGGCCATCATCAGAAATTGTTCTGTGAAGACGACGTTGTGCACAAAATTTACCAGCTCTGATATCAACCCGCGAGGCGAATCCTTGCGTGCATTCTTTTAAAAGACGGCTGATTAGATTAGACATGCGCGAAGTGAGAACGGAAAACAATGATAGTCACAACTGGGAACAAGGTCGAGGTTTCCGGACTCACGGTGAAGGAAAAATAGTCTGCGCATTTCGTGCGCTCGCCATCGGAATTCCTGACATCGTGTCGCTCTCGATGATATAAAAAAGACCACATAAGCCAAGAACATTACTAGAAGGGAGAATATTACCGTCTTGATGCTTCCTAGAAATATCTGGACTGAAAAGTCAAGACTGTTATAACATCTTGATCGGAGAGGGCTAGTAGATGTCAGTCATGCACTAGAAAAGGTCACCATCAAAAGTCGTCCTGTGAAAACAACGTTATGCAGCAAATTCACCAGTTTTGATCACAACCCATGCAACGGGTCTCGCTTTGTCTTGTCTCTTTAGAGCTGCTGTTGAGAATCATGTGAAGAAGTATACGACACTGGTCGAAAACAGCGTATTGTTCGCGAAGATCAAGAACAATTTCGAAGAATCGGGACTCGCGTGAGGAAGCAAGAGCTCAAGAATTTCGTACGCTTGCCACAGGCTCGCTAGATCTCCTGAGAGCAAATGACATAGGGTAATTTATCAATGTCCGCATAACTCAAGGGCGTTACTGAAACGGATGGTCTTGCCCCGTTGGTTCTTTCAAGAAATATATCGAGCTAAAGCTCAACGTAAAGAAAGGATAACATCTTGATCGGAGAAGGATAGACGGCACGCTGGGAATAGGCTACCATCAGAAATCGCTCTACGAAGACAGCATTGTGTGGAAAATTCACTAACTCTGATCCCGACCTGCATTGCGCATCTCGTTAGTTTTACTTTTTAGGGAGGGTGGTTAGAGTAGGATCGCATGAAGACGGGAAGATTGAAAACGGCATACTGATAGCCACAGCCGAGAACAAGTTCGCAGATTCCGGATATGTGGTGAGGGAAGAACACTCCGTGAATCTCGTGAATTCGTTGGATCTCCTGGGATTGAGTCGCCCACGGCAATTTATCAATGACCACATAAGCCACGAGTATTGAGGGGAGACAATGCCACGTTGTGCTTCCTGGAAATATTTCGAGCCAGGTTCAACGTAAGGCTGGAATAACATCTTGATCGGAGAGGGTAGTAGATGACACGCTCTGAGAATAGGCTGCCATCAAAGCTCATTCTGCGAAAATAATAGTTGTGTATAAAAATTACCATTTATGCTTGCTGAAACTATTGTCAGTTCTGATCACGATATCGACCTGCGCAGTGGGACTCGTTATGTATGAGTTGCTTATGGGACAGCTAGAATAGACCTACACAAATAACGAGGCACTGTTGAACTCGTGGTGGAATTGTTAGACTTCCAGAAGGAAGACGTCGACGTGCACACTGAAGATGGCAAACTGACAATCACGACTGGGAGCCACTTCGAAAAATCCGAGTATGCAATAGCAGAACAACATTGCAAGCATTCTTGCGCTCGACAGATCTTCTTGGAAATAAGTGGCCCACGGTAATATATCAATGACCACATAGGTCAAGAAGATAGCTGGAAGAGGAAGACCTGCATTTCTGCTTCCAAAAATATAGAGGCAAGCTCAAAGTCCAATGGGCCCTGAATTAATGAATATATGCATTTAATATGACCAGGAAGATTATATATGTCCAGGGAAAATACAGAAAGAGGGCAAGATGACTTATTTTGTGTGGTTCGCATAGTCCCTCTGAAGATCGATCTCTCCCTTGAGATGCGTATTGGTAATCCTGACCTGGCGTTGGCGAGGAGCACCTCCACGCTTTCCTTTCTTCTTTGTCGTCGGTGCCTTGGGAATGACAACCTCCGCCGCAGTAACTTGCAATCCCTCTGCCAAAACATTCACATCAAGTATAGAACAATCAGACGAGAAACCATACCGGACGCAAGTTGTTTCAACAGATCAACATCATTGGGCACTTTGAGCGAATGCCACAAATCAAGAAATTCTGGTGGTACTGTAAATCATGAAGATTGATCAGAACTAGTGACGGCGTACCTTTCTCGACCTGTATGCCACCATTATCATCAAGAGGTTTGATCTCGTTCCAAAACACCATTCGCAATTGTCCATCCTTGACAGTCCGCGTCACCAGTACCTCCCCTTCTTTCTCCAACTCCTCGATGGCTTGCGGTGCCTCTTTCCATGATTCCTTCAAAGCCCTGACCGAGATGCCACCTCCCTTCTTGGTTTGCCGCTGAATCTCTGTCAATAGCGCGGCTTTATTGCGGAAGGTATACTCGTGCTACGGAGTGATCAGCAGATACATTGAGCGAGACATACACCGTTTTTACTTTGTACGAATAAAGGTCGGTCTTTGGGTCATGTTGTATTTTGTCGTGTGCTTTGAACTTCTCCAGCAGTGCGGGATTGGTATCTAATGGTGTCTCGGTGACGATAGCCAGATCCTGCAGACGCATGGGATTCGGGGTTCCCTGACGAACAACCAAGTTTCAGCGCATATAGGAGCCTCTACAGATTGCACACCTTGAGATAATTGACCGCATATACGAGCTGCGTGTTGATGTTGTTCCCCGTCCCCGTGTCCGCGGGCTGCGAGTAGACAATATCTATGGGAGTTTCACCATGCAGCTCCCTCAAGGTATAATTCATGCATACTCGTCTTTGGGCGTTTCTTTTTGTGTCCTGGCGAGTGCGAGCTTTCGCCTGCGACAGCCAGACCGGAGCCTGATGCTGGCGTGCTGGCCGCAGACGTCGATGGCTTCGGCTGCGAGTGCCATGATGTATAGTCTTGCCTCTGTAGGGTCTGTTTGAACGACGCAGCCTCTTTTGCGAGTTTTGACATGGTGGTTAGAAGGAAACAAGAGCGGAAAATGCCGATCTCGCTGCGCAACATTTGGCCGCCCGGTGGTCACCATTCGTGACTCACACAAACACACTCACGACGACGTCGAACACGATCAAAGGCGGCAGGCAATCGTGAACTCCAGTTCTTGATTCTATCTAATCTGAAATCAAGCTTGGCTACACACTGGTCGAAGTACACTGGAAGTCGGGACATATATTTTTGAGCTCCTTCCAACCAACGTAATTGCCAAGGTCTAACCCTCCAGAAACCGTAATGGCACCACCTGGCGGTGCGTTACAAGGCCTAATAACGAATGCAGTCCATTTACACTTTGTCAACAGAGCCGAAGGAGTCGCCGCGCCCACAACCAATCGGAAATGCACCATTCATCATCCTTTTTACGACCTGCACCCTCTGTTTCATATTCATCCTTTGGAGGCGAGCTGACGCGCTCAGGAGAGTGGTTGCGCATCGGTATGTCCTACGACGCTATTCTCTTATTATCGCTGAAGACATTTCTTCTCTTAGCTTGAAAACATTCAGACAGAACGAAGGTGCGATACGACTGAGCCAGGACGAGGGACCGCCAGCAAACGAGTTCCTGGCCGACGACTACGATGACGACAACGAGCACCTGCACGATTCGGATGACGAGCCGCTATCGGAACATATCAGGCGGACAACACTAGCATGGCGCGAGCCAAGTCCCATACCCCAGACCCAAGGAAATGGACATATTCGTGTTCCACCTCCTAATTTACCTGCTTGGCCCTCTTCGTGAGGGAACTCTTTCAGTGCGTCGTTGTGTTTGATCTCGCTTTCCAACCATTAATATAAATCCGAAATCAGGTTTTTATGCTCTTGCTAGTATTTATTACCCCATGCCTTCTATTGCCACGATCGGTACACGGATACATATATCAAATCGACATCTGGCTGCTGCTACTAATACTATTACTTTCAGAGAAGATAAAACCGAATGCGCAGAGAAGAAACAAGTTCTGAGAGAGGAAATGAATATGGCACATTTGAAAATGTCGCCATTCTTCTACCCTTCGCACTGTTTTACTGACTTGAACCAAACAGCCTTTAATAACCGAAGAAGGTAGTTGCATTTTGCATTCCATCTGCCGCTATGATCGTGTTGCTATTAGGCCGGGTCTCTGCTCGAAGTCGACGGTTTGAGTCAATACGGCGTGTTTCCATCCGCAGCAACACTAGCAACAGGAACCACTTGGTCGAATCGTCGACCCCTTTGGAGAATGTAACAGAGGCGTCCGTCGATTTCTTAAACAGACGCGGTATGTAGGGCGTCATAGACGCGTGGACTGCTCCAGTTGAGAGCTCTGTTGCCTGCATGAGTCATATTCGCAGTAAGTCTGCAGATGCTAAGCATCATTATCAGGAGTAGATACATACAGTCCACTGATTTACACCAAACTTCACGGCGTATCGCGGGGTGGAGGGATCCCACTGCCATATGCGATCCCAGCGCCTGTAATTATCTCATGGTCAGTGCAAATGTTGTCTTTTTGAGTCAGGGAATGCTCACCAGTCAAAAACTGAATGTCGCTTTGCCTTGATTATGTCGGTGCCTCGCACCTCTCCTCCCAGCTCCAGTGCACGTTCCTTCCAGCGAATAGAGCCAATGGGACTTTCGTTGGTGTCGGAAATGATCGTGCTATCTCGGTAGATGTCGCTCTTGGTTGTGGTTGTGGTGAATACTATAGAACCAGAGAGTCTAACCGACGAGTTCAGGATGTCCTTATCGTCAAAGGTATACACAGGCATAATAGTTCAACTCTTCAACAAAAGTACGGCTGAAGATCTCCACTTTCCCAGAAACAAGTCAGCTATGGTGTTCTCTGAATAGGGAGGTGACGGTTGAATAGATAGAAAGTACGGGGCTTCCGACTCAAGTACTCAAGGCTGACTGGACAGGACTGTGAGTCTTTGAAGCTCCAGATAAGCTGCGCCTATTCTAATATATAAATATCCAAATGATGATCGATTGATCATTCTATAAATTAGGTTAACCATCGCAAAACCAGCTATTTGCATGGAAATGAGAGTGCCGCAAGTACTCTTGCCCTGAGAAATTGCTATTCACACCATGCGCTCCTGCAACCGCGCAGCCCGATTGAGACTGCTACTACTAGTGCAAAATGTTTTGATCTGAGCTCTATTTTTAGCACATTTGTCTTGGATTTATGAAAGCAGAATAAGCCATACTACTAATATGTTCTTTGATGCAACTTTGGTGAGTCAATTTTATGTTGCAAATTTCTGCTCGACTAAATTATCTTTTGATTACGCCCTACGAAGATAATTTGTCGGTTGGTGTAACAATAGGAAACAAATGTGATGTACCCGAGAATACCGCGAAAATACCACCAGTTAGTGTCTTGAACAGGCGAAGCATATACATTGCATATACAGGCAGAGTATGCTCAGAGTCTAGTAGTGAATGAAACCGCCTGCATTTTGCATTCCATCTGGCATTACGATCGTGTTACTATTGGGCTGAGTGTCTGCTCGAAGTCGACGATTCGAGTCAATGCGGCGTGTTTCCATCCTCAATAAAACCAGCACCAAGAACCATTTATCAAATTCACGGACCCCTTTTGAGAATGTCGCAAAGGCTTCTGTCGAGCTTTTGGGTATACGCGGTATGTAGGGCGTCATTAATGCGTGTATTTTCCAGTCGACAGTTCTGTTGCCTGAATGAGAGGTAGTATCAGCGATCATAATTCAAAGCATGATCTTCGAGAAAGAATACGTACAACCCATTGATAAACGCCGAATCTTACTGTGTACCGTGGACTCGAGGGATCCCACTGCCACACCCGCTCCCAGCGCCTATGATGATGTCATTGTCAGTAATTTCCATGATTCAAATGCAGAATATTCACCAATCACAAATGAGATGCGGTTTTGCTTTGATTATGTCCGTACTTCGGACCTCCCCTAGTATGGGTGCCCGTTTGCACATTTATTATGCGCACGGTATGGGTGCCCGTTTGCACATTTATTATCCGCACATACTTGTTACATTTTGAAGAATTTCATTGATATAATCGTTGCCGCGCGCTTGAAATTTGAGCTGCACATGTTAGTTTCGAGGCCGCGCAAGTCAATTTTGTTCCGCGACTATGATATTTCTATCTGATTTTGCGCCGCACGTCTGAGTCTCATGGCCGCACTTCTGATTTCAAAAATTCTACAGATTTACGTTAATATTCCTCTA